>OY856187.1:99668775-99833775 GCA_963693315.1 Diogma glabrata
ATGATTTAATAACTCCATTACGTAGATCTTCACGAGCCACAAAACAATCTTCCACATTCCCTTAAAAATATATTGGGGGTCTCATATATACTTTATTAAATAATAATTTTTAATTTGTTGATAATGATTTTAATTATAAAGTTAAAAAAATTATTTACTGTCATTATTGACCGAATTTATTTAAAATAAAAATATAACAATACAATTAGATAAATTTTTTCGAATTTTTTTTTATTAATTAATTAATTTTTAATATATTTTATTTCTATCTATTCATACACGTTTCAATTCATGCACGAGAGTACATGTTTTTCTTTTTTTTATTAAAACCGTCAAAAACCATAATCCGTGTTCGACAAAACAAAATCTATTCTTGTAAATTTTTGTTGTGCTCACAAAAAGTTTTTTCATAAATTCTTCTATTTTATCTTAAGAGGAAGGGCGAAAAACAAAAAATAAAATAAAGCCCTGTTAATAAAGAATGGTTTTATTGTTAAAATAAGTGCGGGGCTCGTAAAAAATAAGATACCAAATTTGGGTTTAACAGCCAAGTAGTTTCTGAGATATCGTGTCCACAGATACATGTGCGTTTTGACCCTTTGATCCGGTATCTGGGATCACAATTCACCTGCGGATCAAATCAACGCCAAAGGATGTATATTGTCCTAAGGTACCTGTGTACAAAATTGGAGTCAATATATCAAGTGGTTTCTGAGATATCTTATCCACAGACACACACACACGGGCAAGATTAGTATTGCATAATCTATCTCTATAGCTTTTGGTAGTTTAGACTGTATCTAGTGCTCACAAGTTATAATATTGAAGAAACGGAGGAGAAAAACTCAACTGTTGAGTATCATTTGAAAGGGCAATTAGTTCAAATAGCATTGCAGTTTTTTTATTAAATTTTGCATTGCACATTTAAGAATATCGTCAAAAATTTTACTTTTTTTAATTATGTTTTCCCTCCTCCATTTTAAGTTAATGTTTAATTTAATTTATATTAACTAGCACTTTTATTTATTGTTTTACAGTTATCTTCATAAACTAGGAGCAACATTTCATGGATGGTCTCGTCGTTGGTTTGTCTTCGATCGTCAAAAGCGTGCACTTATATACTACTCTGATAAATCTGAACGCAAGCCTCGTGGCGGTGCGTATTTCACAACCATTGATGATGTATATTTAGATCATCTGAACACATCAAAAAGTGGCAGACCACATTGTACATTTATTATTAAAACAAAAAAACGAAGTTACCATTTACAAGCAGCTTCTGATGCCGCAGCTCGAATATGGATTGATGTCATAATCACTGGAGCTCAGGGAAACATAGATTATTAAATTGATTTTTAAAAATTTGCTACTTAGACATGGTGCGAAAATCAGTTTTCAAGTTTAATGTAAACTACTGGTTTTTAATTTGGTGAATGAATCTAATATTTAATTGAATTAGTTCATTCAATTTGTTTTTAATTTAAAATATAACTTAATATTTTTATACCAAAATTAAATATTTTTTTTTTCGATTTATGTAGTTAAAACGCAGAAACGCACAATAATAACTAACTAATTTTGTTTTAGAATTGTTTCAATCACAGTACATACAATTGAAATATACCTACCAACTTTTACTTAACTATAATATAAATTTAATATTTTTTAAATATATAAATGTTCCAAAGTATTAATTCAATAAGAAAACTGTTTCATTATTTTTATATTTTTAGTCAAAATATATACGAACATATTGTAGTAATTTTAAATTAGAAGTCGTACCACACATTTACTAATTAATAAAATAATTGTTGTTTTTAATTTTGTGCTCGAATTGAAGTTTTATTGTTTTCTTTAGAAAAACGTTCAACTTAATCAATATTAAATTTACTGATTAGTAAAATCAAATTATTTTAAGGGACATAAAAAAAACTACGCAAATTGTGCCTTTTTCGCGTGTTTGTGATCATCACAAAATATGAAAACTAATTCATGGGACTGATTTGAAAAAAAAAAATTGTGTTTTTTATCTTGTGCTCAAGAAATTGTTTTTTAATTAAAAATTTTGTTTGTTAGTTTTTAAGGATTTACATTTACGATAAAAATAAAAACATTTTAATAAATAATAAAATAAGTATACCAATTTTACTATTTTACAAAATAAAACTTATTTAGTTATAAGTATATACAATGCATATTAAATAATTATTTATATACAATAAATATCGAGTAAAATTTGTAATAATAAATAAAACTATAAAATTTAAACTTGTGTTTCTTTAGAATTGTTTCTTTTGCACGGCCAATATTTTTGTTTTAATACCAATATGATGTTTCCTTTTTTTTCTAATAAAAAGTGCTGTGTAGTTGGAATTACAAAATTTGTCCCAACAACACAAAGATACCTTTTAAGACCTAGGTCCCACAACAACATGCGTTCTGAGGTGCTGGTGGACGCATTTTTCAAATGTTTGTGGATTGAAGGCACTCGAGACTATTGATTCAGGCAAAGCATTCCATTTGCACGATGTACGCACAAAGAAGTCCCTTTGCATTTTCTTACTATGACAGTGAGTAATCTCAACAGTTTGACTATTTGCACAACCCGATTGACGAGTAAAACGAGGAAAAGAATATGTTTGAGGCAAGATGGATCTGATTTCATCCGAGCACTGCTGATGACGATATTTTTATAAAAACCAACGAGATCAGCAACAGTGCGACGATGTTGTAAGGAATCAAGATTTGATGTTTAATTTCGATCACCAACAATTCGTACAGCACGCTTTTGCCGGAATGGTAACAGATGCAGCACCTCAAACTTGACAACAATACTCTATGCAGCGACGAATATAGAACTTGTAAATGTGGAGTAATTGATACGAAGTAAAATATTTTTTACATCTATTGAGGATGCCGAGTTGACGCGCTCTTTACCATGGCCATTATATGATCGTTCCAGAGTAAGTCATTGGAAATTATGACTCCCAATAAACGAACGCTTTCACGTTTGTCTATTTGGTCATCACACATATTAATTAAAATATCGTTGGGAAACTCGGTCTTTGATTTGGAAACAATCAATAGCTGTGTTTTGGTGGAATTAAAATTAACCAAATTTTTGTCAATCGGCAACTTTTTCTAGGTCAATGTTTACATTTATGGCAGCGTATCTCGGGGCAGGATTTATACGTTCATGCATTTTACCCTTTGAAAATAGGGGACGAATGATTATGGGATATATTTAATATGTAAATTAACTAATTTAATTAAATAAACAACCTAATTAAATCAAAACAATCAAATTAAAACAATCAAATATTCCGTTGCTCATTTTCGATAAAACATAAATCAAAAATATAATTAATGTTAACGTGAACTTTGTTCAGATCAAATCATATTATTAATGATTAAACATTAAATTTGTCTTTGCACAATTCAATAAAAGATATTGTTATAAAATCTATAATTATAAACTATTTATTAGGTTACTGATGATTTTCAACAGTTCATTGATATAGATTAAAAATAAAGTGGGATAAAAGTGAGCCTAGGGGTACACCAGCGTTTATTAATTTAGCTCAGAAGAAAGGCCATCTATAGAAACCGAGATGTATCGGTTAGACAGAAAATTTTGAATCAAATTTACGACTACGGGATGAAAACCGTACGCAACGAGCTTGTTGATCAAATTGGCACCCCAGATTCGATCAAATGCTTTTGAGATATCTAATGCGATAACGTTCGTTTCACCGCCTTTATCAAGTAGGGTATCTATTCCAAAGATGAGCTACATAGTTGAATAGATCGGTTGTTGATCTTTTGTTTCTAAAACCTTATTGGCTGTCAGATATCAAATGGCTGTCTTCTACAAATTTGGATATATGTTAATTAATATAGTACTCGTATATTTTAGACAGGACTGGGAGGCTATTGGTCTATAATTCGAAATATCACATTTCGTTCCTTTTTTAGGGACAGACTGGACATTGGCCAACTTCCAGCAGGATGGAAAAATACCAGATTTATAGAATATTTTGGTGAGAGTTAGTGCAAGTTCTTTTGAAAATGTTTTTAGAATAACAGGAGGAATGTTGTCCAGACCGGAGGCTTTGTTGTTGTTTAACCCCCCTAAAAGTTTTTCGAAAATTTTGGGTTTGAAATGTAATTGTTTCATATTAAGTCCTGAAGACTGGATTTAGGGTATTTCTTTAGGAGTGTCTAAAACTGTCGAATTTGAAGCAAAGCGTCGCTCCGCGAACAATGTAGCTTTCCTTGCAGGGTCAGTAACGATTGAGTCACCATCAATGATAGGGGGAAAAAAAGATTTAGTACCAGAATTTAAAGAATTAATGGCACTGTAAAAACTTTTGTCAGATATTCACACACTCGACAGTTTTACCGCTTTCGCTCTGTCATAATCTTTGCTTTTTAGATCTGGTTTGATATTTTGTTTTCCTTTAAATATTGGGATCGATTAGCAGAATTCTTTTTATGAATCTAAATATATAATAATCTACGTTTGTTTCTAAGAGCCACTTTGGCTGCCTTCGAAAACAAATATTTTTGTTGGGGTTCCATTATTGAAAAGGAACGAATTTGTACATACCGAATTGAATGGTTTCAGTAAAGTGTTGAGCAGAAACATTTACATCGTCAGTATAAAAACAATGCAATCGAAAGGGAATCCCTGAAAAAACTTTGGAGACCACTGGTGTCCATTTTTGAAAAGTGAAACATTCTACGGGGTTTGGGAACTCTAGTTTTTCGTACATCAGTTTTGATAACTGATGTGATTAGATAATTGTCAGAATTTCCAATACTACCCTTATTGACATCGACACTCATAATATATTTCATAGATGTGAGATAGAGGTCTAAGAGAAATTTTTTATCACCGCCATTGCGAGGAGTGAAAGTTGGGGTTTTTACAATCTGCGTCAGGTCGTGCGATGCGGCAAATATTTCTGCCTTCCTTCCATTGTTGTCGTCGTTGGTCGTTGTGGACGTTAATGTAACCGGTAACGATAACCTCACAATTTTGCTCTAATTTCGTCCACAACATTAATCAAGAGATTAAAAAATTGGGATTATGTTTGTTTGGGGACCGGTATAAAGCTATTATGAAAAAAAGAAATTTCAGGTAGGCAAACTTTTAATACTACTATGTTGTAGCCATCACTATGTACATAGCTGTAAAGCGTTTATATGCAAAACTCTCATGAATATATGTACATACATCTTGATGAACTTTAAAACCTGATTTAAGCATATATTTGGGATTTAGTGTTACGTCAGAGGGATAGAGTTCTGAAACCTTTGTTTCTGTAAGAAAAAGTATATGCGGTTTGTCATGTTTGAGATGATGTTGCACGGCATCACGGTTGGCATTCAATCCACAAAATATTTTGAATGCGTATTTTAAACTTTTTATCAAATGTAATAGTCATTTGATCAAAACAAAATTTGTTTTAAAAATGGGTAACTAAAGAACAAATCCTATCATTTATATAATTAAATATGACATATGCCTATATATCATGATAGGATGTACAAAATAATGAAACAGGTGAAAACAAAATTTTTAAAAAATTTAAAAGGTTACTTAAATATTTTTCCATGTTGTTCCTACGAGTTAAGACGCAATGAAGATCACCAACAGGCTTCGTCTATACCTGTTAGAAGTCTATATAAAACTGGGGGCGACAGGGGTTTGTGTCCAGGGGTACAGATGTAAATTTACCGGCAAAATATTTTTGTGGTAATTTTACCGTAAAATTACCGGTAAGATTGGTAAAATTGGTAAAATAGGTAAAATATAAACTGGATCAAAAAATTAAATTATGGTTGCATTTTTAATTAATTCAAAATGTACGACTCTATCACAATCATTTCTATAGTTTATAAAAACATTAGATGCAAATCAAATATATTTTTATGGAGTTAAATATGCTTACTCGCAGAGTATTTATAGACAGGAATATAAATAATCAGCATTGGAAAATTCTTTTAAATCTAAAAAATGAACAAAATCGGCCTTGTTTATACTTAGCATTACATCTTGAAAACGGACAACACGTTCTTTGCACATCAGCAAAAAAGGAACAAATCCTGGACCAATTGGCTACAACGATGACTGCTTTCTTCACTGTTATGTCGAAGTTATGCGTTTGTAAGGACAATGCTATATTCGAAAATGTTTACGTATTAGTATCACACATGGCATGGAAATATAAAAACATTTGAACGGCACAAGTTCAAAAAGTGAGTCTACAGAAAACCAAGCATATTCATTGAAACTTAATATATGTTCAAACTATATACGATGCCAAACTATATGCGAGCTACATACCAATCTAGATAAATGCTACTGTATTCGCATGTGGTTGGAAAATGAGCCCGGTTCAACGTTTTTTCAGCATTGATGATTGTCAAAGGCATTGAACGTGTCACGTGCCACTCCACATATACCACAACCGACGATGGGATAGATACATTAATTACGTGGAGAACAATCAAAATCTAATTCGTGCATTGTTTCATTCATGGGAAAAATATAAAAGGCAAATGACTAATTTAATAATTTTTTTCTCAAATACGAAACAAAAATTTACAATAAAGGGCTGATAACGTTTTGTTGCGTTGTGTGTTCTTAACCGTTTGAGAATTCCATCGATCTGCTGCTGTTGCAGATCTGCTTCGTTTAAAGTAAAATTGCAACGCGAACCAAATTACTTTCCAATTATTTCCAAATATTCTAACTTACTATATAACAATCAAGATTTGTGAGAAAACGAACTATACTTGCGGCCAACAATAAAGACATCTACAAACTTCACAAAATTATTCAATCTAACATTTAAAGCGAAGAAATTATATAGAAATCCGTCTATACCACAACTGCAATAGAGCCAAATGAAGCATTATGGTTTTCCAGCACAATGTTTTTAATTCACTCGATCTGTCACACCACGTTCTGCAATTGAAAAACAGTTCACCGCAGTATACCGATGAAATGCATAAAATTTACTCTTTCATTCGTATCAATTGCTCGCCCGTGGGTACTGCACAAAGATATACGAACTGCAAATCATCTGAAATGAAATGATTTGCTGGAATCAATAACTTTGGATGGCCTCAATCTACAGCTGTTTAAAAAGTGTTCAATACCTTAGATGCATTTCGGACTAAGGTCTAGGTTTTCAGAGGCATCTTGTTGTGATAAATATTTGTTGGTTTCTGATGCCTGGTAATTTATTTGAGCGTTGCTAGCTCCGGCGTTGATGATTTCGCAAAACTTAGTTATATAAATTCAAAAAACAATATAAACTGAATTTTTATTTTAACTTTACAATTTATTTTTATATAATCTTTTTAGTACATGTTTTATGATTAATTGCGAAAATCGTACTGACTGACAAAAATATTTTTCTTAATTTTTAAAATGACAAAATAAAATAATAAAAAACATTGAACTGAAAAATGAAATGTAAAACATTGTGTTCTGTAAACCTTTGACTCAATGTAGCGTTCAATAATGTAAAGTTTGGCGGCAGCGACTGCAACATTACTCCCTCCCAGTGAAACGTAACTGAATATGCGCAAATTAAGTTAACTTGAAAGAAACCGATCGATTTTCTGATGTATTTAAACTGACACTAGTCTCTGACATGCTGTATGCAGGTTTCAACCTGTCAATTGAGATGGATACGTTTTTTCCCTTAAAATTCACTACAAAGTATTTTTGAAACCTTCTTACCACTTGAAAAGGGCCTTCGAATGGAGGATGTAAACCTGTTTTAATTCTGTCGACTCGAACGAAAACATGATCGCAAGAATTCAACAAATCAGGTACAAAAACAAGATTGTTGGATTGTCGCGGTGTAGTAGGCTTGACATTTTGAATACGTTCTTTTAACAATTGGACAAAACTATTTGGGTCTACGGAACCTGTAGTTGAAAAAGGTGTAAAAAATTCCCATGGGACTTTTAACTGTTCTCCATAAACTATTTCCGCTGCTGAACATTTCAGATCTTCCTTAATTGCAGTGCGAAGTCCCAAAAGTACTATAGGAATTTCGTCGCCCCAGTTTGCTGTATTACAACGTGCCATTAAAGATGCTTTTAAATCACGATGGAACCGCTCAACCATTCCGTTTGATTGCGGATGGTAGGCCGTCGTGCGAATTCTATGTGTTCCTAAAAGTTTCGACAAGTCTGAGAACAGTTTTGATTCAAATTGGGTTCCCTGACCTGTCGTAATTATCAATGGAATACCAAAACGAGAAATATATTGGGAAACAAATGTCTTCGCTACAGTGTAAGCTGACATGTCAGCGATTGGGTAAACTTCCGGCCATCTTGTAAATCTGTTCACTATTGTTAAAAGATATGAACATCCATTTGATTGCGGTAACGGACCTACCAAATCCATATGGATATGTTCAAATCGGACACGAGGAAGGTTAAATGTGCCCGTTCCAGATTTTGTATGACGACCTACTTTGCACTTTTGACAATGTATGCATGATTTCACCCATTCATTGGAATCTTTATTCATCTGTGGCCAAAAATATTTATCCGAAATAATTTTTCGTGTTGATCGAACTCCAGGATGGGACAGACCATGTAGCATGTCAAATACGTTCTTACGCATTGCTTTTGGTACAAAAGGTCTATGTTTACCTGTAGAGGTTTCACACCAAACAGAATCTTCTGAATTGTACGATTTAATCAGTTCAAGCTTGAATTTGGAATTTGGTTTGCGATTAGCGTGCGATAAGATAGATTGAAGTTCATCATCTTTTCTTTGCAGATCTACAAGCATGTTGAAATTTATTGTTTTACAGTCAACACCAGCAACACCTGGACATCCTATTCTTGATAGACAGTCTGCTACAACGTTGTTCTTACCACTAATGTGACGTATGTCGCTAGTAAACTGTGAAATATAGTTTAAATGTCGCGCTTGTCGCGGGCTACGCTCTGTTTTGGATGTCATGGCGGTTGAAAGTGGTTTATGATCGGTATATATAACAAATTGTCGACCCTCAACGAAATATTTAAAGTGTTTGAGAGAGAGATAAATTCCTAATAGCTCGCGGTCAAATGCTGAATATTTTACCTCGGGTGGCGATAGCTTCTTTGAAAAAAATGACAATGGTTCCCATTTACCATCATTGTATTGTTCCAATACTGCTCCAACGGCCCAACTGGACGCGTCAGTCGTAATACTACAAACAGCGTCAACATTCGGATGGGCTAGTAAAGTAAAACTAGTTAATGCCTCTTTGCATTTTTGGAACCATTTTTCACATTCCATTGACCAAGTAAACTCAGATTTTTTGATTTTTCCCATTGATGCCACGTGAGAGTGTAATGGTGCTAAAAAATGTGCAATGTTTTGGATGAATCTACTGTAATAGTTTATCATCCCAATAAATTGTTGCAACTGTTTAACAGAAGAGGGTGATGGGAACTTAGATATAACCTCAACACGACTTGAAGAAGGTGCTATTCCATTTTTAGAAATGGTGTGGCCCAAAAATTCAAGTGACGAAACACCAAAAATGCACTTCGACACTTTAATGTTTAAACCATATTCTTCTAGACGAGAAAACAATACTCTCAAATGTGATTTGTGTTCATCTTCATTCTTACTTGCGATTAAAATGTCATCAATGTAGACATAGACAAAATCTAATGCCCGAACCACCGTGTTCATAAACCTTTGAAAGGTTTGGCTTGCGTTTCGCAGTCCGAAGGGCATCCGATTAAATTCAAACAACCCGAAAGGTGTTACAATGGCAGTTTTGTACACGTCCTCGGGCGCTATTGGTATATGATGATACGCTTTTACTAAATCAATTTTAGAAAATACTGTACATCCATTTAAACTTAGCGAAAAGTTGTGGAGATGTGAGATTGGGTACCGATCTGGTGTTGTAATGGCATTGAGACGTCTATAGTCGCCACAAGGACGCCAATCACTGCTCTCTTTCTTCGCGACCAAATGAAGCGGAGAGGACGCGCAAGATGATGAAGGTCGACAAATACCGAGTTGAACCATATGCTCAAATTCTAGTTTAGCTGCGTTGTGTTTTATCGGATCTAGCCTTCGAGGATGACAGAACGGAAGTGGTCCATTAGTCAGAATATGGTGTTCTACACAATGTTTTACTGGTAGACTGTAATTGGGACTTTGAACCAACGATGGAAATTCAGACAAAATATTACTAAAACTACTTTCTAATGAATAATAAATTGGCATTGGCGTATCACTTAAGCTGCACAAAGCATTAATAGATAGATTGGTTACTTTATCTAACAATCGTTTACCCTTGAGATCTACCAATAGTTCAAACTTGGTAAGAAAATCAGCCCCAATTATGGGTTTATTTACTGATGCCAACAAGAATGGATGTATAAAACTGCGTCTCAAACCAAGATCTACACTTAAAAGTTTCGTACCGTATGTATTTATGGTAGATCCATTTGCAGCTGATAGAAAAAAATCAGGGTCTTTTTTATAACTACCAAATGTTGTATGTGGAATAACTGACAGATCCGCACCTGTGTCAACCAAAAATGTCAAATTATTATTAAGATCTCTTACAAATAAGCGGCGTGTTTTGTAAGTTCCACTAGCCGCCGCGGTAGCTGCGGAACTTACTAGTTTGTTGATTGAGATTCCTTGGATTTGAAATCGCATGGTTTATCACATTTCTTAGCTTTATCACCAAACTTGTAATGATACCAACACAATGGAAATTTATTTATATTACGTTTGGGATTTCCACTTCTAGATCGAACAGCACTGTTCGATCGACTACGATGTCGATGATTAGAACGGCTCCGATTATTTAACAACTTATGAACAACACTTTTTAACTCGTTTATTTCGCTTGCTAACTGATCAATTTTGTACGATGAATTTTGACTTGACACTATATTCACAGACGAAGGATTTTCCTTTGAAATCATTGAAACCGAGCTACCAGATGACGCTTCAAAAATTTTATCAGCTATTTCAGTAAGTTCTGAAATGCTTTTACTATCTTTAATTAATGGAATAAGAGCGATATTGATAACGGGCGATAACCTGCGCAGCCAGAGTTTTCTAATCAGGTTTTCGCTGAAAGTACCAGATGATCCAGCTAATTGTTTAAAGTGTTGGTATAATTCAGACGGTTTTTTATCCCCCAACTCTGTATTTGATAACAGCTCTTCTATGCGACGCGTTTCACTAAGCGAATGCCTTTCTATGAGTTTCTCTTTAAGACCTTTATAAATATCAACTTGAGGTAAGTTTTCTATATAATCGATAATTGAATCAATGGCACTCTGTGGTAGAGAAGACAAAACATAATGAAATTTTACTGCATCTGAAGTAACTCGCCCAATAGCAAATTGCGCTTCTGCTTGTATAAACCATGTCGACGGAGAGTTCGACCAAAAGGGTGGTAATTTGACAGAAACTGCTTGAATATCATTTACCGACGCGCAACTCTTTACGTCTGTTTCATTATCATCCGGTCCCATTTTAATTTTATAAAAATTCACGAATCCAGTCAAAAATCACAAAGCACAATGCTTTTTTACACAAATTTACACAAATTTAATTTTAACACTAAAACACAAGTAATAAAATTCAAAATAAAAAGAAATCAAAAATGAAAAGAAAAGAAATAAAAAGAAATAAATTTGTTTAACATCAAAATGCAAAAAGTATTGTTTAATTTTATCTAATAATTTTATATGTTTAAAGTTACTTAATTTTTTCCTTGTATATTGTTAGGAAATGATTTTGATTTCAGAAATATGTATAATATTTATAAAAATTAATTAAGATTAATTTACAGAACAACTTACAGTCATGTAGCTACAGCTTACGTACAAAACCCGAATTGGAATTTTAAATTTTGATAAACTGGTTGATGTGGTTGTAAAAGAAACTGGATGTTACTGTTTCTGCAAGTTGTTTTACATATATCCATGTGTAATTTTAACCTTAAATCTGCCAATATATTTGTAATTAACGATGAACGACATCCATGTGTAATTTAAACCTCCAAATCTGCTAATATGTTGGACTAATTGATGATCTTATATTACATCATAGTACAATTGTTGGCCAATAATTTAATATACAGGAAACTGATGATTTATTTTGATGTAATCGATTAAATGTAGTTTTGTTGAATTTAATATCATACGCTAGCAGCACACAAATATGTTCTCCAACTTTCTTATGCTTTCAAGACAAATCAAGACAAAGATTTGATCACAAAAACGGAGTCACCACTGTTGGTTTCTGATGCCTGGTAATTTATTTGAGCGTTGCTAGCTCCGGCGTTGATGATTTCGCAAAACTTAGTTATATAAATTCAAAAAACAATATAAACGGAATTTTTATTTTAACTTTACAATTTATTTTTATATAATCTTTTTAGTACATGTTTTATGATTAATTGCGAAAATCGTACTGACTGACAAAAATATTTTTCTTAATTTTTAAAATGACAAAATAAAATAATAAAAAACATTGAACTGAAAAATGAAATGTAAAACATTGTGTTCTGTAAACCTTTGACTCAATGTAGCGTTCAATAATGTAAAGTTTGGCGGCAGCGACTGCAACATATTCTTGTTGTTGTAATAAATATTCTATAATTCCACAAAAAAAGCACAAACTTTGATTTTTATTAAACAAAGGTTAATAAAATTTTATTGCAATTTTACCAATTTTACCAAGCCTAAGTATATTACGTAATATTACCAATTTTACCGGTAATTTTACCATGGGTAATATTACCTTTACATCTGTATCCAGGGGTTTAGTACTTTTCATGGTTTTACCCTACCTGATTCCTCTTTAGTGTGTACTCACCATGGGGGTGCTAATAAGGAAGCACCTTCTCGTGACCCGGGTAGCTATGCCAAGGTTCCCGTTCACGCTAGACATGACAACAGGTTTACGGTTTGTATTAGCAGGCTGGAGCCCACTATAGCTCAGGTACCTCGGGTTCGCAAAGTCCCGTATCGTGGTCTTATCAGACCAGTGATCCCTGTTTACGTTGTTAACGTTCTTTACATGTTTTACGTTGTTTACATTTTTTTACGTTCTTTACATTGTTTACGTTCTTTACATTATTTACATTGTTTATGTTCTTTACGTTCTTTACGTTGTTTACTTTGTGTACTCTGTTCACATTGTTTATGTTGTACGTTGTTTACGTTGCCTACATTGTCTACGTTCTTTACATTGTTAAAATTGTTTACTTTGTTTTCATTGTTTACGTTCTATTCATTGTTGACATTGTTTGCATCGTTTATTTATTCAATCAATGAATTAGGAACTTGTAAGATCCAATACGATTTAACATTATACAAATATGATAAATATTTACAAATTTAAATTTACATTTATACAAAACAAAACTTCATAACAAAACGCCTGAACTCATTTTTTGAAACATTAAAGTCAAAAATATTAGCAACACAATTAAAAAGTTTAACCATCATGTTCATAGGCTTATTATTTCCGTATCCCGTTCTGTGAAACTTTGTCACTAAAAAATCACGATTTCTTAAATTTCGATTGAGAAAATATAAATTTATACTTCCTAAAATGTAAGCACTGTCAATTTATGATAAAAGTAGATCACTAACCAAGACAACATGAGCTCGTTTCCTACGAACTTCAAGTGAATCCAATGAAATAAGTTTACACCGTTCCTCATAATTACCTAAAGAACGAATATTATCCCATGGAGATTTTTCAGTATTATAGATCAATAATCCAGTTTTCCTTAGATATAAATTCATGAACGATTTTTGTACACTTTCAATTCTCTTTATATCACATTTCGTATAAGGGCTCCAAACACAAATGGAACATTCAAGCTGTGAGCGTATAAACGCAAAATACAATCTTTTGAAGTCATCAGAATCATTAAACTCTCATGATTCGTTTTAAAAATCCTAACACAGTCATTGATTTAGCAATTATAAAATCGATGTGACGATTAAATTTCAAAGACGGAACAAATACAATCCCAAGATATTTAATCTCAAAGCATCGAGACAAATATTCACCATTAATTATGTATTCGGCTAATGTATGACTTTTTACGCGATGAAAAGCTAAAATTTTACATATTTTTATATTAAGGTTTAATTTGTTTGTAATACCAATCTACAATAGAGTCCAAGTCTTCCTGCAGCAGAAGTTTCGAGTCATCAGCAGAATTTACAGCACGGAAAATCTTAAGGTCATCTGTGTAAATTAAACATTTGGAAAACTTCAACTTCTCATTAATATTATCAATGAATAGAATAAAAATCAGAGGCCCCAAGTGTGAACCTTGAGGTACACCGGAAGGGACTGATATTAGTTTCGAGAGATGTCCTTCAATTTGGACAAATTGCGTACGGCCGATGAGATAGGATCTTAACCAGTTTGATGGCTCACACAAACCGTAAGCTCTAAGCTTTGTTATTATAACCTCATGGTCAATTGAATCAAACACCTTACTAAAATCAGTATAAATGACATCTAATTGCTTATTTGATACGATAATATCAATGGCTCTATTAGAAAATTCAAGTAGGTTAGTTTGTGTATAGAGCGACCGCGAAAAAACCCATGTTGTTCCTCACAAATAAAAGTCTTGAGTGTGAAGTACAATATATCAGAGATGATCGCTTCAAAGAGCTTTAGAATTGAAGATAGTAGCGACATACCACGGTTATTTCATATATCACTACGTCTACCAGATTTAAATATGGAAGTTATTTGGGATATTTTCCAACAGGATAGAAAAACCCAGTTGAAAGTGATTGATTAAATAATATCGAAATAGAGGCAGTGATATAGTGGAATTATGTTCTTTCAAAAATTGAGCAGGAATACCATCAGGACCACAACCGTCCTTAAAAGATTTTAAGCCATTCGAAAGTGTTTCAGGAGTAATATCTGGGATTGAGATATTATTTTTAAGATTAAATAATTTGAAGTTATGAGTAATTTGAGAATGATCGATTTTATACACACTCTGGAAGTAATCGGCAAACGAACTACATACTTCGTAGTATGTAGTTCGTTTGCCGTCTTCAGAGGCAAGTTCAGAGTTTTTATTACCATTATAAGTCAAGATCAGAGCTTTTATTACCATTATAAGTTATAGTTGATGGAAAACCATTTGTTTTACGCTTTCTATTCACAAATTTCCACAAGTTTTTCGGATCATTAGATATTTTAGACTGAATTGACATTAGATATCTTTTATTACATTCACGCTGGTATGCAGAGAATTCGTTAGAGATACATAAATAACTATTTTTATCATGATCAGTTAAACTTTTCTTCATCTTACAATAAATTTTCTTTTTACGATTTTTAAGATTTATTAATTTTTTGTCAAACCACGGCGGCCGATTAGGGTTTTTAATTTTAGAATTTATGATAGGAACGTATTGTTCTAAGAATTCAGGATATCATAAAATTTGTTAACATTTTCCTCAAGATTAGCTGTGAAACCAGGCGTTCCAGTCGAATGATTGAAGATATGAGTTCAGACCCTCATTATCAGCATTTTTAAAATCTAAAAAAGAAATAAAAGAATTATTTTTATTAATTGAAAAAGACTGCTTAAGTTCTTCGCTATTAATACTAATCTCCATATAGGTTTATGGTTGTCGTCATTAATAATATATGGCGCCATTGATTCATCAACAGAGAAAACGTTTGCAATATTCGCAAAAATTAAACCCAAGTATCGTTCAAGAACATTACTAGTATTATTTATTTGTAAAAATCCATAAGACAGAATAGCATCAATAATCTGATAATCCATCTCCGATTTCATGTTGAAAGGAACGAGTCCATTCAATTCCACACCAAAGCTCCAATTAACATGAGGAAGATTAAAATCACACAAAACGATTGATGTTTCATTTATAGAAGTTTTAGAAGTTATATTTTGAATGTTATCGATGGTTTTGGTGTAAATATCAAAAGCTGAAAGCGGTGGTATGTACAATCCAAATATATATGTAGTCGTCTTAGAGATAATAATTTTTACACATAACAATTCCAAAGACTCATCCGTTTCGATTATTTCATTTGCAATTAATGAATGAACAGCAATTAATACTCCTCCTCCAGACAACTTTATACTATCATTTGTTGAGCGGTCACATCTGTAAACGATGTAGTCAGGTGAAAACAATTCAGAACTATAAATATGGCTTTTTAAATTTGTTTCAATCAACACATAGATTCTTCTTTTGATATTATTTGAGCTTTTGATGATTTGATAATTGATGACACAAATTTGAAATCATCGACCATTTTAGAAATGTTAGTTTCAATGTTAGAAACTGCGTTAGATAAACAAGAGTTTAAAGATGCATTCGATAAATCTATTTCTCCACAAAGATTACATAAAAAGTACAAATTGCTTACTTCGCGAATCACATCGAAAACATTTTTGCTTCGAATTCCAATACATTTGTAATCAATTTTCGAGTTACAGCCATGGCATGTAAAATAACATTTGTCCAAATTATTTTTGCAAAGAATACAAGTTTCATCCATTTTTTATTATTATTATGAAATACAAAACAATTTAAAATTATCACAATAGTGAGCTTTAAAATGCTTTAAATACTAAAACACAATAAATTAGCACTAGAAACTTTTATTAGAAACTTTATTATTTTATTATAAAATATAAAATCATAAATAATTTAAAATAATTAGAAACACGTCTTTACTCTTCTATGATCCAACGGTTACGTTGTTTACGTTTTTTAAGTTCTTTACATTGTTGACGTTGTTAACGTTGTTTACATTGTTTGAATTAATTAGGTTCTTTTAATTGTTTACGTTGTCTACGTTCCTTCCATTGTGTACGTTACTTACATTAACATTTTTGTATTCTTAACATTGTTTACGTTGTTTACGTTCTTTACATTGCTAACGTTGTTTACATTGTTTACGTAGCTAACATTGTTTACGTTCTTTACATTGCTTAGGTTCTTTACATTGTTTACGTTGTTTATGTCGTTTACATTGTTTACATTCTTTACATTGTTTACGTTGGCTAGATTCTTTACAGTGGTTACGTTGTTTACATTATTTGCGATGGTTACGTTGCTTATGTTGTTGTAGTGCATTTCATATATGACTACCACAAACCACCAAACCAATAAAGCACAAGATAACAATCATTTAAATAACTTAATATGAAAGATCACATATCACATACAAAAACCGATTCACTTGCAACCAACAATTTTCGTCACGCGACAGTAAAATAAAAGAAAATTAAAATAAATTCTTTAAACAATATTTCCGTGATACTGACCTAACTCACCATGGAGGGATCAGTTTTTATTGTTTTGTAATTTTTTTTTCATTTTTGATCAAGGATCAAGGAATATGCCACCGGCCGGATTATTGGCAACTACATTTTCGTTTTGTTTCAGCGAATTTTTGTAAAAAATTTGCTATTTACTTTTTATTTTACTTTTATTTTCTCTATTCTATCATGAAATATTGGCCTATGTCATATTTTGTCAGTGATAGGATTTATTGTTTAGTTATCCATTCTTTAGCAAAAAATATAAAAAAAACAAAAAAAGAAAGATTTACGTCAATCAACACCTTTGAACGTATGTTGTTGTGGGACCTTGGTCTTTAAAGGTTTTTATGTGTTGTTGTGACACATATTGTAATTCCTACTACACAACACATTTTATTAAAAAAATATGTAAGCTATCAAGTTTCATCACAAATAACATTTTTATTCGCCTACATATTAAAGTGTTACTTTATTACTGTGATTTGCGGCCTTAAAGTATCACTTTTCAACTATTTATTTTGTTGTCATAGCTACGACCAAAAAAGTAAAAAGCATTTGTATTTCTTGCATTTGTATTTGCATTTGTAAGCAATTGTCAAATTCAAAATTTAATTATCCAATTAAAATAGTTGTTATCATTTGTTGTCATTATAGCTACACAATAATTTGGAAAAAATCATAAATATTTTGTAAAATGTTACTTGTTTCACATATTTTTATTTTAAAATTTATGAAAATTTATAATTTTAATTTAGAATAAACAACTTTTCTTAAAATATTTTGCTTGCGGCGAATAAAAAATAGTATATGATGCACGGACGTAAGCTATTTTGGACTTAATGTGGGTGCAAATCTCGGCTAGCGCTTCGATTTGCAAACTCCACATCCGTCCAAAATCTTTAGCTTTACGTCCTAGCATCATAATGTACTATTTGTGTGAATAAAGGCTGTATTCTAAACCAAAACTTATTTGAAACTTATTTGTGGAGACTTACTTATTTGAATAAGTAACCTAAAGAGGTGACTTATTTGAAATTTTTTTTTCATAGAAAAATCTAATTCGATTTGACAGTGTCAAATATTTTTATGTTTGTTAACAAAATGGTTTTCAGCAATAAAATTTCTTTTTCGATCCCTAATAAAATAATGTAATAATTTAAAATGAAAAAAAAGAAGTTTTGTAAACTCTTTAATTGATCAAATTAAATAAATCGTTCTAATTAAATTTATTTTCGAATTTGCTTTTTGTTGCTGTCAAAATAAGAAAGCTAAATCATTTAGAATAGCTTTTAAATACTTATTTAAAATGGCGGTAAATAAGTAAGTCTACATAAATAAGTTTCAAATAAGTCATCGTTTAGAATTTTTTTTTTTAGGAGCATAGGGCGTCTACTAGACTGGACCATCTAACTCTGTTGGGGGCAATCGCTTTCAGTTCACCCCATGTCTTGCCAATTTGTTTTGCTTCAGCTAGCACCGTTTTCTTCCATGTCATGGGTGGTCTTCCAACTCTCTTTTTACCTTGTGGATTCCACTCTAGGGACATCCTTGTTATATCTTCGACTGATTTTCTCAGTGTATGTCCTATCCATCTCCATTTTCTTTGTTTTATCTCGGTCTCAATGTCTAACTGCTCTGTCTGCCGTAGAAGTTCCTGGTTACTGATGGTGTTTGGCCAGAAGCATTTGATCAGTCTTCTCAGGTATTTGTTCACAAACACCTGTAGTTTATTTGTGATCTTTCTTGTTTGTTTCCACGTTTCACACCCATACAGCAGTACTGACTTGACACATGCATTGAACATTCGTAGCTTTGTCTTTCTTGACAGGACGGATGCATTTCAGATCTTGTGAAGCATATTGAACGTATTTCTGGCTTTGTTAATACGCTGACTGATATCTTCTTCAGTCCCGCCTGTTTTTGCTACAGTACAACCAAGGTACACAAATTTGTCAACTTCGCCCACTTGTGTATTGTTGATGGTAATTGGTGTTATCCCGAGCAGAAATTAGTTAGGGAAAACCTGAATACAGTCAGGGCGTGATCAGGGCCTGGTCAGTCCTACAAGGGCAATCCCTATTAGGGCAATCTGATGTGGGCCTGTTCCGGGCCTTATTCAGAATACTCTTTTAGGGGTTAACCTTATTTGTATATATCCGGAGTAGAGCTCCCGGGAGTTGAGCATGGGGAACCAAAACCTGTTTTTATAATTGCCATGAAAGGCTACGACCTTATATAGTAGACTAGGTTAATATTTGACCTAGTTTTAGTTTCCTGTATTGGAATTAGAATGTAGGTTATTGGTTTATTGTGGTTTGTTGTTGTTGTGTGTGTCCCTAGCCGGTTGCTAAAGGCCTTGGAAGGTCGTCAGGTAAACTAGGTTAGTATTTGACCTAGTTCTGGTTTTCTGTATTGGTAATTTCTCGATTTAAAGTGTAGGTTAGTGGTTAATTGTTGTTTGTTGTTATTGTGGGTTTATTGTTGTTGCTAAAGGCCTAGGAAGCATGTCAGATAAACTAGGTTAGTTATTTCCCTGTATGTGAGTTCAAATTTAAAATTAAAACAATAAAATAATGGTACAAATGACAAATAAAACAATTTGTCACGTGTTTTTATTCATTTTTTCTTTTTTACATTTTTTGCTCTAAAACTAAAATTTAATTTCTTGTTTTATTTTTTGTCTTAAAATTAAAACTTAAATAAAATTTAATTAATGTTTTTATTTTCACCTTCTAAGAGTGTTAAACCGTTTTGAGGGGTTTTTATGAGGTAGAAATTTTCCTCCATAACTAATGCTGTATAATCTTCCTCGTTAAATAATTCATTGAATTTATTTGGTGCGAATAATAATACATCTCCGGTTTCGAAAATCCACTTTTTCCCAAATTTTGTGTCGATTTTTCGAATTGTGCATAATTTGTATGCGTGGTTTTCCTGCAATTCTGCTATCTTCATAAATGGTTTTGATTTCTCCTTTGCTGCGCTTGAACATTTTGCCAGAAAAATTTGTTTTCTGGTCATTTGATGTTGTTGCTGTTGTTGCTGTTGTTGTTGTTGCTGTTGTTGTTGTTGTAGTATCTGTTGTTGTTGCTGTGTTTGATGATGTAAGCGCTTTCTTTTGAGAGGTGGAGCCGCTTGACAATCGGAAGTTACTAGGTATTCGTTTAAAAAGCTGTCTGCTGAACTTTCCATGTTTATCAAATAACTATGTTAGACTACAATTGTTGATTACAATTGCTTGATATTTATACCAATTTACGATGCTTAAAAGTTAGTGGGGGGAAAAATATATTGTTTCACAAAAACAAATAAAATAACAAAACACAACAAGACAACAAAGAAAAACTCATAATCAATTAACAATAAATTAAATTATTTATTTTTCTATTTATATTCTATCCCAGTTCATTAGACTACCTTGAAGTAGATTTGCTTTATTTATTTATAAGTTTAAACAAATAAAAAACAAAATACAACAAAACTAAAATCGCCCAAAGAAAACTTAAAGACGGCAAATAATAAAAATTTTTCCCATCTAGCACATAATCTTCTTCGTTTTCAACAGATAAATTAAATGCAATTCTTGATGCTTTTCTGTTGTTTAAAATTAATAAAAAATTTAAAAAATTATGCATATGAGAAAAAACGCAACAATAACAATAAATTAAATTATTTATTTTTCTATTTATCTTCTATCCAAGTTCATTATACTACCTTGAAGTAGATTTGCTTTATTTATTTGTAAGTTTAAACAAATAAAAAACAAAATACAACAAAACTAAAATCACCCAAAGAAAACTTAAAGACGTCAAATAATAACGTTTACAATAGATAAATTAAATGCAATTCTTGATGCTTTTCTGTATGCATATGAGAAAAAACGTATATTAAAAAATAATCTCGATAAAAATTTATCTTGTACATTAATCAACTTATTATATCTTAACTTAGCTTAACTTATTATTTATTCTTTATTCTTCTTTTTCCATCATCAAAAACAAATTGAAAAATCATTTTTTATTTTGCTTTGTTCGTGATAATTTATTTACATTTTGTAAATTATGGCGATGAAAATTTAGATAAATTAAAAGATCTTGATGAAAATTTGCTTTACTCTCCGATTTAGAGTATTGAAGTAATACAAAAACAATATGATGACAAATTAAGTATAAAAGCCTATCATGCTAGAAAATTTATATTGTATTAGTTTTGTGATTCAACATTAAAACATGGCAAAAAAACTTCTAATGAAAAGGTTTATAACTTCTGGGGAAGAAGTGGAAGAAGAGCGATTTTTAATCGATTCCGAAACGGGGAAAAATATGCAGAAGTTTAACTTGCGCAGACGCGAAACTAAATTTTCGATAAAACCTGTACCAAGCTATATTGATCCAATTACTTGGATTAAAGGGGCACTCCACGATATTGTCAAATATATTACAAAAGAAGTTAGCCCAAGCGACAAAATTGGAATGACATTTTGTGGTGAAAGCTTCGAGCATCGTGGCCCTGCATGGATAAACTTTCAAACAGCAGGTGGACTGACGTTTCAGCATATTTGGGATGTGATTTCAAAGGTTTTTCAAAGCAATTCCGAGGGTGAGTACTTTTAAATGAAAATGCTGAACATTTTTTTACTTTTTCACTTTTACTTTACAGGTTTAAGTACAGACAAATTTTGTTTGACCGCAACATATATCAGTTTACCTTATGGTAAAGGTAGGAAAAAACAATTTTACAATTTTGCTGAAGAATGCAAACAACGCCGTGGTATAATAACAATAAAAAATAAAGATAACTTATGCTTACCCCGTGCCCTAGTAGTGTGCATTGCAAAAATTGATAAAGAGGTCAATTTTAGACACATTTTACATGATGTCGGGAAAATTCAAGCAATTAAAGCTAAAGAGCTATTCCAAAAAGCAGGCGTAATTATTCCACAACAGGGGTGTGGAATACATGAATTAACAAAATTTCAAAATTATTTGACAAATTACAAAATTGTTGTCTACCAATATAACACTAGGGGTCGAATTGTGATATTTGAGGGAAATACCACAAAAGATGTAAAAAACCTAAATTTGTTATACCATGAAAATCATTTTAATGTGATTGGATCACTCACTGCTGCTTTTTGTACAGATTATTATTGCGAAAGTTGTCACGTTCCATTTTGGCACAAAAATGAACACAGATGTTCAAAAACTTGTCCATGTTGTCGTAATTCAACACAATGCCCAAAGAATGGTACAAATGTTAAATGCAATATCTGTAATAGAACATTTAGAGGGGAAAAATGTTTTGATTTTCATCGAGCCTCATCATGTAACTCAAAAAGTATTTGTGATACAGTGAAAAAGTGTTTAAATTGTTTGCACGTTTACAAAACAGAAAGACAGCATTTTTGTAATGAATATTTTTGTAAAATTTGTCATCAACATGTACCTTCGGATCATCTTTGCTTCATTCAGCAAGATAAAAAACAGAAAAATTTTAAAAACTGCATATATGTATTCTACGATTTAGAGACAAGACAGGAAAAAAATATTGATACACAACTAAGACAGCATATCCCTAATTTGTGTGTTTTACAGCAAAGATGTGACAACTGTATTGACGATGAATCTCTAGTTTTTTGTCAAAAGTGTAAATTTAGACAAATAATTTTTGAAGAAAATCATGTAATCGAAAAAATGATGAATCACATTTTGAAATTAAGCGCAGAATTCCGTGAAATAATTGTCGTAGCTCATAACGGACAAGCGTTTGATCATCAGTTTATTTTAAACTATGTTTTAAACAAAACGAATGTGGAACCCAAACTAATAATGAGAGGAACGAAAATTATTTTGATGATGATCAACAATGTCAAATTTATCGATTCACTTAATTTTTTCCCGATGGCCCTAGCAAAATTGCCAAAAGCCTTTAACTTATCTACAAAATTAAAAAAGGGGTTTTTTCCGCATTTATTTAATAAACTGGAAAATGAAAATTATATAGGTTCTTTACCGCCTATGAAATATTTCACCCCCGATTCAATGAAAGAAGATGAGAGAAATGAGTTTCATAAATGGTACACTGAAAATAAAAATTGCGAATTCAACATGCGAAAAGAAATAGTTGAATACTGTAGCAATGATGTGAAGATTTTGACTGAAGCTTGTTTAAGCTTCAGAAGAATATTTTTACAAGAATGCAACATTGAACCGTTTTTAGAAGCAGCAACAATAGCCTCAGCCTGTAACCTAGTGTTCAGACGAAACTTTCTGTGTTTGAACACGATAGGTATAATTCCACGACATGGTTACAGACTAGTCGACAATCAATCCGAAATTGCTCTACAGTGGCTTGTATGGGAGCAGGACACCCGAAAAATTAAATTTCAATATGCTGCTAACGGGAGAGAAAAAGTGATTGGCGGTGTCAAAGTTGATGCATTTTGTGACAGCACTAAGGAAGTTTTTGAGTTTCAAGGTAATAAAACAAAATTAAAATTCAAAACACGCTATAACACATTATTAATTTTTATTAACTTTCTAGGTTGTTTTTACCATGGTCATCCGAAGTGCCTAATCCATAAAAGAGATGTATCCTTGTATAATGATTCTAACGATACTTTAAATCAAAGGTATGAAAGAACGCTGGCCAAAAATGAGTACTTAAAATCCCTTGGATATAAAGTAATCGAAATGTGGGAATGCGCATTTCGCGAACAAATGAAAACAAACAAAAATATGTTTTACTTAAAAAACCACCCAATAATTTTTACTGCACCACTAAACCCTCGGGATGCATTCTATGGTGGAAGAACAGGCAATGTCTACACTCATTATAAGTGTAAAAACGGGGAAAAAATTAAATACATAGACGTCTGCTCGATGTACCCGGGGGTCTGTAAATATGGCAAATTTCCTGTTAAACACCCTAAAGTACATGTTGGAAATTCTGTGTGTTCTGGAATTGATTTACAAAAAACGAATGGGTTGATTAAATGTAAAATATTACCACCAGAAAACCTATTTCATCCAGTTTTACCGCAAAAACAAAATAACAAATTGATGTTCTCACTCTGCCAAAGCTGCGGAGATCAAAAAAATCAAAGTGCATTTTGTTTACATTCTAACGATGAAAGGGCATTAACTGGAACATGGGTGATTGACGAAGTTTTACAGGCTCTCAAAAAAAACTACAAAATTTTACACATTTACGAAATCTGGGAATACGAGATTACGCAATATAACAAGGAAAAGAAAGAACAAGGACTCTTCACGGAAATGATGAATAAGTTTATAAAAATTAAACAGGAATCTTCAGGTTTTCCGTCTAAATATCAAACAGAATTGGAAAAACAAAAGTATATTGATTCCTTTTTAAGTTCAGAAGAAGTTCAATTGGAATTTAAAAATATCAACAATAATCCTGGATTAAGGTCTTTTGCAAAATTAATTTTAAATTCTTTTTGGGGAAAATTTGGTCAGCGAGAAAACCAACAACAAACAACTATTGTTAACCAACCGTTTGTTTTGAATGACTTACTAACAAATCCTTCAATAGAAGTTTGTCAAATACTACCTATTAACGAGGAAGTTATAATTGTGAGCTGGCAGTATAAAGAAGAAGCGGTAAATTCTCTATCAACAATCAATGTGTGTATAGCTGCTTACACAACAGCACAGGCTCGACTTCATCTTTACAGCTATCTAGAAAAGATCGGTCACAGAGTTTTGTATTACGATACGGACTCAATCATTTATATAAGTCAAGAAGGAGAATATGACCCACCTCTAGGAGAACGTATTGGTGATATGACCGATGAACTAGAATGTTATGGCCTCGGCAGCTATATATCTGAATTTGTTAGTGGTGGACCAAAAAATTACGCGTTTAAAGTTTTTTCGACTAAAGATAACTCAGAAAAGCTTGTTTGTAAAGTTAAAGGCATAAATTTAAACCATACAACATCCAAACTAATAAATTTTGAAACGATTAAACATGCTGTTCTTCATCCGCAAGATTGGGAAAATATCGCTGTGGTTTCACAAAATATTAAAAGAACTAAAGATCATGAGGTTCATACAGTAACTGAAACAAAAAGATACCAACCGAAATCAGAAAAACGTCGATTTCTGAAAGACCATAGTTCCGTACCGTTTGGATACAAAAGGCCTAAATTTGTGTAAACTACGATTATTACACAACATAAAGGTAAAACAGAAGTCAATTTTAGTCGGAGTAACAAATATTCAGTTTTTTAGTTTTAAGCAATTTTGTAGCTTATGTAAACATAAAATAAAAGGTCGGGTTTTTTTCATATTTTTCCCGACGTAAAACAAAAGTTTTAGTGAGTTTTTCTTTAATAATTTCAAGTAAACGAAAACTTATTTATTTCCAGTAAAAACGAGGAATTATTTTATACAAATTTATTAATACTTAATTTTACCAAAATGTTTTCAGAAGTTCTAAATTATATTGTTTTTATCTACCCATGAATTGTGCGATTTATCAAATCCTAACCATTTGACGTAAACTTTATTCCCTTTTCTTTTTAAAATCTGCTCGACAAGATAGGTATCAGAAAATTTTACAGGTGTTAGTTCTGTTTCATAAAATCCCCCGGAAATTGGAGTGTTGGTATAATCGACTAAGTTATACGTAATCGGATATGTATTTTTAACTTTAACCACTTTAAAAATTTCTGTTGACCAGTTTGGTTGATAGCCTTTTTCAAAGTTTCCTTTATTTTTGCTGACTCTTACATTATCTCCTATCTTAAATTTAGCTTTTTGAAAAATTTTTGGATGCATGTATACACTTCTAAGTATTGATTTTTCATTTTTCTTTGAAACATTTTCTGGAGGTAATTTGATTGTTCTATGCGGTGTTGAATTATAGTTTTTTAACAATGATTGTAAAATTGAGATCCATTTGTAATTCCCCTGTAAACTGAAATTTTTCCACATCATACTTTTCAAAGTTCGATTAAAACGTTCCACGATAGATGCCTTAAGCTCTGAGAATGTATGATAATGATTAATTTTATTTTTCAGCATATATTGTTTAAACTGTCTGTTGAAAAACTCTTTGCCTTGGTCTGAATGAATATTTTTTGGGGAATCCTTTGCTTCCTTGATAATATTTTCAAGTGCTTGTAAAACATCTTCAGCAGTTTTACGTTTGACAGGTTCAGCATAAGCGTATTTGGAAAAAGTATCAATCACCGTCAATAAATATTTGAAACCTTTATTAAATTTGGCATAAGGAATCATTTCGACTAAATCAATTTGCCAAGTATCATTCAAACCCTTTTGAATGAACTTTCTCCTACGAAAATTTTTTCTAAGTGGCCTGTGTAGCTCTGAAACAATTTGTGCTCGTGACATCCTATGCACAATATACACAATATTTAGTTTCTCTTTCTATATATAGAGGCAGCTGATTCTGAAAAGTTGTACATAATAGCTAAATTTTTGTAGAAATCCTCAGTCTCCCTACAGAAATCAACTTTTAATATGGAAGCTGATTCGACTTCGTTTCCGTTTACCAACGAAAGTAATGAAAATTATTTTTTAAATAAAATTACACAAGAAAACCAAATTAGTTCAACCACGAATGATTATGATGTTGATGTTGACGAGGTGTCCTCATCTTTTCAAGAATTTATACCACCACCATCACCATCGCAATTACTTGAAGAGGAGGAAGAAGAGGAATGGCAGGACGGGGCAAAACTGGTTTGATTCTCAAACAGATGATCTGCAGGTTAACGAAGAACAAAATATCGAAGTCGAGCAAGAAGGATATTTCGAATGGTTTTTTAGTAACATTATAGATAGATAAAAATAAAAATAAAAATAAAATAAATAAAAGACAATTGTTTTTATTTTCGTACAATTTTGCGTAGTTTATTGTTTAATATTACAGGTATCTCGAAAAATAATCTAGAAAAATTACACTGCACATTGATCCGTTGCTTTGGGATGTTAATTTCTTCATGCAACTTTTCCACTTGTTTTTCTTCACAGGTTTTTATGTATTTTTCAACATACGCTCTTACATTTTGTTCTGAATTTTTATAGTGAATCATTACAGCTTGAAGAAAATCAACAAGGTTGTTAAATATATCGGCCTCTTCTCTGTTGACACTAAGAGATTGACTACGAATAGCTTGAATTCCTGCTTGTAAACATAATTTGGTATTTTTTATTGTTCGACTGCACAGCAGATTTTTGTATAGATGGTAAAATTCACACCAATCACGATATTTCAGAACAATTACTTCTTTTCCAATACGATGGAATATGGTTGTGGCTTCAAATGACTCCCCCGTAAAACCAACAGAAATTCTAAAGGTCTGGTTTTTATTAAGAAAGTATGTATAGTTTAATAATAAAGACATCGTGTTTTCATGTCGAATTTCCATTTCTTTTTAACTTTCCTCTAACTCTCGGGTTACAAGACTGTAAAAAGTTGTATTTTCCAAATATTTTATGAAATAGTTTTAAAATCAACCTGTCATTTTCAATATGTTTTGCTTTACTGAATTGGTTCAAAAAACTTTTCATACTTAAACCAAAACATCTAAACCAAACGTAAACACAACAATATTGCCCACATACATCTGTAAAATTACTTTGCAATTGTTTATCATTAAAAATTAAACAATGATTCTTCAAATATCTTAAAATTTCAGGTTTAGTTGGTTTCTGCCCAAAAGAATCAAAGTATTCTATACACCCCTTTTTAGGAATATAAATAGCTAACCAGTGTGTTCCAGGGTCCTTAGCCTTATCCGTGTTGACGATTAAAAGAGATGGTTTTTCTTTTACTTTTGGAATTCTATCCAGAGCGAACACCCCCTTAAATTTTTTGTTTGTACGCTGGTTACATTTTAAAATGTTAGTTATTTCTAAAGTGTTCATAAAATAAATTGACTCAGATCATAAACTTTGCTCGCTTCCTTTACATAGTTTACTAAAAACTCTTTTTTAATTAGTTTGTTGGTAATGATTATATCAAAACTTTCTAATATTTGTTTAAACTCTTTAGTTATATTTTCGTTAGTCACAGTTCCAAAAGAATAATTTTCAATGTTTTGATTTGTTAGCTCTTTTGTTGGAAACTTGTAAGTAAACTCTTTTACGAACTTCTTACAAGGCTCTTTAAATCCTACTATACTAATTTCTTTCACAAACAAACTGTTTTTGTCGTTACAACAAAATGTAACATCGACAAGTGCATAGGATGAAGACATGATATAAAATATTTAGACTCACGCTTTTTCATCCTATTTATAGGTTTGTGAATATATTTCGATTTTTATCGATTTGAATGTTTGCATCAAATTCCCCATAAACAATTGCGGTTAATGTGGACGGCAATGGTTTTGATAACTTTGCTTCAATTCTAACAGTTCCTTGATTAAGTAGACCTTGGCACATTTCATTCCCTGATGCATCGGGGGTTAAATCAAAAGCAAGTAAAAAAAATCCATTGCTAAACATTGTTTTTGTTATCTGATGACCTTTATCATTATGGAATATCCCTGTTCCTTGAAAAAGTGTGTTGTAGGCTCTGGTATAACAATTATATTCATCAGAGAAACTAGTTTCAATTGCTGTATTAGGTATCTGTACCCCATTCACATTCAACGAAAATTGAGAAATATCAAAATGTTTAAAATTGTACGGGTTTTTTGATCTTTTTCCTGAATAACCAATATTATCGGTCATACAAAAGATGATTGTAGTCGGCAATTGACCAATGAAAACGTTGTCGAGCGATATGGATGATGTGTTCATAGGAAGAGTATAGGTTTTTACTTCCACACGTTTATAACTATATATAGCATTCTTTTTTTCCAAAACAGCGTTATGTGCTAATAGAACACTCGGATTAACAGTTACATGTCTCATAAACAATGTTGCTTCTAAAATTTTCAATTGAGATTCATCGGTATCGTCAGAAAAAAAATAGAATTCTGGTTTTTCTAGTGTTAGTACAATTCGAACATCTACGTTGTTTATAAGTAAGGTAGGCTGGTTAAACATATCTACATGTAGTTTACCCATTAGCTCAACAACATTGCTATTATTATACAATTTTTGACGGTCTTTCGATCCAGAATTATTAGATTTTTCTATGTTCGCCTTATCTAATGTCCACCCTGAGCACTCTAAATGTGTGGTAGCAGCATCATTACCATAATTTAATAGCGATTCAATATATGCTCTATAGTGATAATTTCCGTCTGATGGTGTTATATTTTTCCCGTTTAATTGAATATTACATTGTTTTATTAGAGAATGTAAAAGATTGTTAACTACACTTGGCTGCGATAGTTCTTTTCCGTCTGTCCCTTTATCATTATTCCATAACCCTCCATCTTTTTTCAAAATCCGTATTTTCAATCTTAAATATGTAGAAGATAAGTCCCTATATGTATCTCCATGACCTAATGAAACAAATTCTATTACCGATGGTTTATCTAATGAGGCTATAGGGTTGTAAGAAACCTCTTCGGATCGTAGAATACTTGATTGAATAGGTTGTGCTTTAAATATATCCAATTCAGATTTCATACATTCCACCATAATTAATCAAAAATATCTTTTTCTTTCTTACGCCTACTAACTTTACGTCGTTTCGAAGTAAAATAATTTAAATTTTTGATCGACGGCTTATTTATAACTTTTCTTTTCCTTTTTCCCGACCCATACATTTCATTGAGATTTTGAACTGCCCCGCGTCTTACACTTTTGACAATCTCTTTACCGCGATCTTGCAGAACTTCCTTAATATTTGCACCGGATACAATATCTGATAAAGCACTTATACCAGAGTTTACAACCTGCTTTTTTAGTAAATCAGCCCCCGAAGAAAATATTGGTTTCAAATACTTGAAAAGTCCCCCAAAAAAACTACCCAGGCCACGTCCTCGTTGATATGGAACAGTCGAATGTACCAACGGACCAATATCCTCAATGCCTTTCCCCGTTTGACTCAAATAGTATCTATAATATACTCCTTCCATAATGCTTTTCATAAAATACTAAATTGTTTAATAGAATCCCCCTTTTATTTATATACTTTTTTAAAATGTAATACAATTTTTGTAGGAATACTACTTGTTGCAAAATTAATTTTGCTACTATATTTATCACAGATTAGAATAGAAATATTATCAAAAAAATTTTTCTCAACAGCAAAATATTGTATATTTAAAATTTCTTTTTCCATTACTTCAAATGCATTTTTTGTGTTTATCGTTCTTAAACATCTCACAGTGCTATCACCCACCATATTTGGTTCAATAATATCGGTATAGACAAAAAGCATTTCTGGTTTAATTACGGGTGTCGTAGGTAAATATTGCAGAAATGTTTTAAATAAATCTAAGAGTCTTGACTTATGCTTTTTAAAATCTTTAATTTTTACAGTTATCTGATCAAAACACGATTTCAGTAACTCTTCGAGTGAGTAGCTATGATCTGCCTTTAATTTTAGCTCAAGTGGTGGTTGATTTATACATATTTTAATAAATTCATTTGCTTCAGGTAGTTGTTTTTCTAATGATGTTGGTGAAGGTGCAGCCACGTAATTGGAATCCAAAGATATAAAATCATATATCCCCCAAATTAGTTCACGCTCAACCTCTTTTCTTGAGTAGCCATCAAATGGGTGTATATTCTGAATAAGAGTCGGTAACAAAAAAGATTTCCAATCACACAAATATTCTTCCGCGTTATGTGGAATGTACGTCGTCCCAATTCCAACCAAGTGTTTGGAATTACCTCCTATAAAAACTTTTGTACCAATGTGCCAGTTTTTTCCGTATTTATTTGGTTGAAAATCGTTTAAGAAAATCTCCGACAGACCAACTTTCCAGTTTGTACCGCTGATTGGTTTATGTAAATTATTTGTAAAAGCTGATAAAGTATTATCAGGATAGTAATTCATTGAGTTATCACTGAGTAAAGTAACATAAAATTCATCTTTTATTTGTATATCGCCCATGTTTTCTTACGATTTGGAAAATTAATTTTTGTTTGACTATCACCTACTGTAGCTGATCGCAAAATTCGTTTTGTAGGTGTTGTAAATTCCCCGCTATTTATATGCTTTTCTTTCTTTTTTGGTGGACTGTCAAAAGGAACCGTTATAACGTCTCCAGACTCAGTTTCAAATGTTTGATAGTTTTGATTTGGAGTTAATTTTCGTTTTCTTAAACGCTCGCCAGCTGATGTGGCAGATAGTGCTTTTGCGAAAATTTGGTCTTGAAGTTCTTCATCAAGTTCATTGTCAGACTGTGTTGTTTCTTTAAAAATATTTTCCTGGACACGTTTATCAAATACTTCATCATCTTCATTCTCATATATTTCTTCTTCAGGAAATTGCATTTCATAATTTCTTTTACCAACAACATCTGTTTGAGTGTCTGTCGCTCTAAATATGGGTTTTGTACGGAAACGTGTTTGGGTACTTTTTGGTTCCATGATTTTAATTTTTTTCTCTTCAATTTTAGATAACACTCTTTTTTTGTTTCTAATTTTAAATAGGTTCTGACGATACAAATACCACTTCTGAATATCGGACAAATTTTTGTTTAATAAAATTTTTTTCATCTTTTTATCCAACTCGTTGAGTTCAACGTCTGAATTTTGCCTGAGTTTTTCATATATTTCAGGTTTTAATATTATCATTTTGTTAAATGTTGTATTATTCATTTTATAAAATGACCAATCACCCCTGATAAAACTGCACCGAGAAGAGCAGGTAAAAATCCACCACGTTGAATAATAATTTTTCTTTTACTAGTGAGCGACTTCTTACGGCAAATGAGTGATCTCAAGTCCTTTTTATACTTTTTTAGTTGATTGGTTGCTCTTTTATTCAAATGACAGTTACCTTTTAAAATATTTAACGCAATTTCACAGATCGTTTTAATTACATTCGGCTCACATTGCTTTATTATAACTTTTTGAAATTTTCTCTTAGAATTTTTTAACAGGTGCAATATATGACGGTTGGTTTGTAATCGTTTCATATTCCTCACCAAATTGCTCCAATTGCTCTTTTGTACAAAAACAAAAATTTTTTCCAAATATGTCACTTCTTAATCTAAATATATCATTAATATCTTGAGTAAGGTCTATTAAAATGTAACCATATGGTAAGGTACCCGAGCAGAAATTAGGCAGGGAAAACCTGAATACAGTAAGGCCATGATCAGGGCCTGGTCAGTCCTACAAGGGCAATCCCTATTAGGGCAATCTGATGTGGGCCTGTTCCGGGCCTGATATAGATTACCTTTTTAGGGTTAACCTTATTTGAAGATATCCGGCCCTGACCAGGTTTTTCGTATTTGACCCCTAGCTGAAATTTCAATTGTTTAAAATTCACTAGAGTATTATCCATTTTAGAAATATATAGTTAAAATCGTTTCATGTATGTTTTAGTTATCGCTTCTCGGCTGAAAGACTATAATAAAACAGTGATTGGTATGTATGTTTCAATTTTTTCCATGGTAATTTTTTTATTTTAATTTGGTTAATTTATGTATATAATATATAAATATATATCAGGGTCTGGTTCGGTTATCCCAACCAGGGCCTGATCCGATTATCCCAATCAGGATCTGATGCGGTAATCCCAATCAGGACCTGATAGGGCAAAAGCGTTACACTCATGATCAGGGCCCAATCAGGCTGCCCTACCAGTGCCTGATCCGGACTAGGGTAAACCTGATCAGGACCTTACTTGAGCCCTAACAAATTTCTGCTCGGGTAGTTACTTCATTATATACTTTCTCAAATTCGTTGACCTGTTTTGGGTATATTTGACGAGCTAAAGGCAATATTTGGGATTTATCTCTAGGGTTTTTGAAAAGCACTAAATATTTACAATTTAATGAAATATCTCTTGAAAATTTTCCCTGGTGAAAAACGTTTTGAGTTACAAATATTACAGATAAATTTCTATGGTGCGAACCTCTAGTAAATAATTCGCACACAATCTTGTCGTGAGAATTTAACATCATATCATCTACTATAATTAACAGTGGATCTTGATTATCACAAAAATCTGGAATAGTATTATAATGTTCAAGTCCTTTGATATTTTTCGGGACGGCCTCTTTATCGGGGTTACACCAAATAATCTTCTCAATTGGAGGTTGAATATATTTGTTTTTTTGTTTTATTAAATTAAAAATAAAAGTCGTTTTCCCACAACAAGACGGTCCGGCAACCATCATAGTAAACGGATGAAAAAACATGGTTTGCCGAAGAGTATCTATCTAACTATACAAATCTATGTATACATATGTATACAAAACAGAGGTCAAGTATAAAAGTAATCTTGGAAAATTGGACAGACAGTCTCTTATATAGTCTCACAATGGCCAAACGTGTTTTCATAGTTGATCTCCAATTTCTAAGAGGAAACGATAAACAATATTTTGTCAAAGAACTCGCTCTACTTGAAAAAGGAAGTTTGATTCCTATTGTTTATCATTTCAAACCACCTTACCACGAAGAAGAACTAGGTCAAGCAGCACAATATAGCAACCGATATTGCGGCAATAAAATAAATGGACTTAATTGGAATGGCGGATGCGTTGACTATGTGGATATAAAATCAATTATTAAATACTATTTAGAACAAGCTGAAAAAATTTATGTAAAAGGCGAACAAAAAAAACTTTTCCTTGAAAAGTATATTGAGAGTTTTAAAATAGAAAATCTTGCCATACCATCGTTATTAAAGATTGAAAATTTTAAATCAATGTGTCCGATACATCTTTCAAATAATCATTTTAGATGTGCTGTAAAAAACTGTCTTAACATTTATATGCATCTTCGTAAGGAAAAAGTACTATAATGTTAAAAACAAAAAAGTTACCTTTAACAATAAATTAGATCTTCACGTTATGTATGTGTGGGATTATGCATATAGAGTAGCTCGACAGGGAAAATATGAAGAATATGCACGTGATCGAGATAGATTTCATAGACGAATAAAAAAGATTGAACCTATTATCTCGGCAGTTCTAAAAAAACCTCATAGAGAAAAAGTTTTTAATAAATTAATAAGGGTTGGTTAACCCAATAAAAATTAATGTACATAAAATCATGTAATAGTTTTATTTTAGTTTTAAAACAAAAATGTAAAAAGAAAAAATGAATAAAAACACGTGACAAATTGTTTTATTTGTCATTTGTACCATTATTTTATTGTTTTAATTTTAAATTTGAACTCACATACAGGGAAATAACTAACCTAGTTTATCTGACATGCTTCCTAGGCCTTTAGCAACAACAATAAACCCACAATAACAACAAACAACAATTAACCACTAACCTACACTTTAAATCGAGAAATTACCAATACAGACAACCAGAACTAGGTCAAATACTAACCTAGTTTACCTGACGACCTTCCAAGGCCTTTAGCAACCGGCTAGGGACACACACAACAACAACAAACCACAATAAACCAATAACCTACATTCTAATTCCAATACAGGAAACTAAAACTAGGTCAAATATTAACCTAGTCTACTATATAAGGTCGTAGCCTTTCATGGCAATTATAAAAACAGGTTTTGGTTTCCCATGCTCAACTCCCGGGAGCTCTACTATCCGGCCCTGATCAGGTTTTTCGTATTTGAACCCTAGCTGAAATTTAAATGGGTTGAAATTCACTAGAGTATTCTCCATTTTAAAAATATATAGCCTAAAATCGTTTCATGTCTATTTTAGTTGTAGCTTCTCAGCTGAACGACTATAATAATAGTCATTAAGGACATACCACCTTAATGACTTTTATTTAATTTTTTCCATTGTAATGTTTTTATTTTAATTTGATTAATTTATGTATATAATATATAAATATATATCAGAGTCTGGTCAGGATATCCCAATCTAGGCCTGATCCGATTATCCCAATCAGGGTCTAATCCGGTAATCCCAATCAGGACCTGATAGGGCAAAAGCGTTACATTCATGATCAGGGCCCAATCAGGCAGCCCTACCAATGCCTGATCCGGGTTAGGGCAAACCTGATCAAGGCCTTACTTGAGCCCTAACAAATTTCTGCTCAGGATCGTTTTGGTGTTCAATCTCATAGCTTTTGTTTTTCTGATATTAATGTTGAGACCGACTTCATGTGCAAGGGTTGATAGCTTCTGTATTTTCTGCTGCATGTCCGTATGTGTAAGTAGACAGATGTAGACAGATGTCATCTGCGTAGTCTAGATCATTTAGCCGTCTTGTTGTATTCCATTGGATTCCATTTGGACTTGCATCATCGAGCTTTCTCATGATACTATCTAGTACTATTAGGAATAGTAGCGGGGATAGTACACAGCCTTGTCTCACTCCTCGGTGGTTGTAGTTTTCATCACTTTGCTGTCCTTTGTATTGTATTCTGGTTGCAGCATCCCGATACATTTATTTGATTAGATCAACTATTTTTTTCGGGATGCCCATTTCACAAAGTGTCTCCCATATCGCGCTTCTGTTGATTGAGTCGAAGGCGCGTTCGAAGTCTACGAAGAGGAGATACAATGGTGAATTCCATTCATTTGATTGCTCGATGATGATACGGATTGTGTTGATATGATCGGTACAGCTTCTTCCTGGTCTAAAGCCGGCTTGTTCATTTCTTAGTTTCATGTTGATTGATGGAGATATTCTTGCGAGAATGATCATCGCTAGTATTTTCATTATTGTGTTGAGCAGAGATACACCTCTCCAATTTTTGCATTCTCTTAGATCACCTTTCTTTGGGATTGTTATGGTTAAACCTTCTTTCCATTTGGTTGGTATTTTACCTTCGTTCCATACATCAGCTAATAGTGGTGTTAGAGCTTCTGCTATTGTGTTTACATCTGCTTTGAGTAATTCTGCTGATATATTATCTGTACCAGCAAATTTGTTATTCTTGAGTTTCTGTATGGCATCTCTAACTTCCCGTTCGTGGGTGGATGGGTGCTGATAGTTTCGTTATAGTTGTCATCCGGAGACTACAAATTATCTTCATGTTGGTGGCAGTTGTCTTCGAAGTATTCTTTCCATTTATTTAGCTGTTGTTCATGTGTTGTGAGGGTTTGACCAGATTCATCCTTTATTGGTGGAGTGTTTGTATATTTGTTGGTGACCTTTCTCACGCATTTGTGTAGTGTGCGCATATTTCTATTAGCTGTTGCTGTTGTTGCAGTCTTAAGAATGCTTTCTGTATATCTTCTGCGATCATTCCTTGCCATCTTTTCAACTTGTTTTGCTGTACTTTCATATGTTGCGGATCTCGGTTGTGTTCTGGTGACACAACTGCAACTTGAGCTGTCGACGCTCTTCAATTTTCTTCCATGTATCATCGCTAATCCATTGGTATCCTAGCACATCTGTAGCAGTTTTGACATAAGCTTCTTTAACTTGTTCCCATTTTTCATCAATGCTGGTGGTTTCGTTGTTTGGTAGATTGAGCTGGAGCGACTCTTTGAAGATGTTATTTGTATTTTTATCGCTCAATCTGTTGATGTTGAATTTCCTCTGACATGGCTTGTTGTGTTTTACAGCGGCTGGTTTAATTTTGAATGTTGCAATTACCAGTTGGTGGTCGCTGTGTATGTCTGCTCCTCGCTTTGCTCTGACGTCTTGTAGTGAGGATAGAAACTTCTTATTCACCAGTACGTGTGCACTAGCTAGCGTTGCTCGTACTTTTGTCGCATCATCAGCTTCTTCGGTAGGTGCATAGCACTGTATGATCGTTGTATTTCTAATTTTCGATTGGCATCTTGCTGTTGTTATTCTGCTACTGATTGGTTTCCATTCGAGAAGTGCTTTCTTTGCGTTAGGTGTTGTTGTTAATATTGCTACGCCTTGTTCATGTGTGTTGGATTTACCAGAGAACATTATGTAATTTCCTTCGCTTGTTGTTAGCTCTCCGCTGTTTTTCCATCTTACTTCACTGAGTCCTAGTATCTCGATGTTATATTCTTTCATTACTTTCTCAACTTGTGCTAGCCTCGATGTTTCTATCAGAGTTCTGACATTTCCAGTTTCCTACTGGTGTCCGGGTACGGTAGCCAAGGGTCGATATTTGATTTTTCCTGTTTTGTTTTGTTTCAATTTTCTTTCTAGTATTCGTTTCTTTAATCATTTTGAATTTCGGATTCACCTTTCGGATTAACGGGTGATTGGGCCATCGAATCCTAGCCAGTTTCCAGGGCTGCTGGATAAGGTATACTGGCATACCGTGGGCGAGATATTCCTGCTTTAATGTGCTACAATCATATTTCCATATTTTTTCTGATGAAGTTCCCAAGCGGTCACCCGTTTAAGTTGGAACCCTTCCCAGTGTTGCTTAACTTCCTTGTAAGTGATGTTGTTGACTTATCCACTTCTCCATCTTGCCCACTCGTCGTTTAGAATACAGCTAAAATATTATTTAAGAATTTCAATATTTTCATTTTTTTAAATGATGTGATGGTCAAGCAAATTAAAACTGGAAAATGCATTTTTAAATTTATTATTGATTTTGAAGAAATTTTGAAATGATAGCTCTGGTAGGAGTAGACTTAATAATAATAACATTAACAAATCACATATGTAAAATTGGTATAAATAGAATGAATTTACAAGAAGTAAATCAGATTGAATTTTAACATTAACTTTGGTGTTTATTTAATCTCGACGATCTCGAATTGTTTAGGCAAAAAGGGTCCAACTACATATCTGAGAAACTGACTTGTTTAGGAAAAAAGGTTCACTGATAGTAGGGACAGTTCTTCAAACCGAATCCGTACGATGACAAAATTATAAATACTCCCCTCGAGAGCTTTCAGCTAGAAATTCTCGCAACAAGATGTTCCTTAATATTATATATATTATATATTAATAATATAATATTATATATTATACTTAATATTATATATTAAGTATATGATAGATGAAGTTGACGCATTCCTTCAGTGCCGATTGGGCACAGTATATTGTTCACTTTATTTATTTTGTTTACGTTGTTAAATGGTTTACGTTCTTTATATTTTTTATGTTGTTTACGATCTTGACATTGTTTACGTTGTTTACGTTTTTTAATTGTTTGCGTTGTTTACATAGTTTACGTAAACACTTTCTTTACTAACATTGCTTACGTACTTTACATTGTTTTTATATTGTTTACATTGTTTACGTGGTTAACTTTGTTTACATTGTTACATTCTTTATATTGTTTACGTTGTTTCCTTTTTTTTCGTTTTTTTACATTGTTTACGGTCTTTTACTTTGTTCACATTGTTTTCATTCATTGTTTACATTGTTTACGATCATTGTTTATAATTTTTATGTTCTTAGCATTGTTTACGTTGCTTACATTGTTTATGCAGTAGATTTAGCAGAACACCAGGATAGTAGGATAGTAGAATAGCAGGATTGACAATCTTAAGTGTGATATGAACTGAAATACGGTCCCTAAACATGCACCATACTGACTTTAGAGCTTAATCGAGCAATGGGCTTAGGAATGGCAGCAATTTTCGTTTTGTATGTAAAATTTGTGATTTTCGATTTATAGCGAGTTTAACGTAGCAAACGTATGATTACTATTTTGACTAATTTCGATTAAATGGATATCTTTAGCTTCCTGGCATTTTTTCATTGTTTTCTTTTCAATTGTTTTAAATTTTCTCTAATTTTCTTTAATGTTTTCTTAGATTCATTCATGTATTTTAATTTTTATTTTTTGTAATAAGATTATTTTTTTTAATGGATTTTATTTTATTAGTAAAATAATGTGTAATTTTTCGTAAATTTGTTTGATATTGCTAACAAACAAAAATATTTAAAAATTAAACGGTTTGTTAGCGACAATTTTTATAAAACTATGATTTGTTCCATTTTGAAGGATTATTGTGTTTTATATAATATATATATATATATATATATATATATATATATATATATATATATATATATATATATATATATATATATATATACATATATATATATATATATATATATATATATATATATATATATATATATATATATATATATATATATATATATATATATATATATATTATATATATATATATATATATATATATATATATATATATATATATATATATATATATATATACATATATGTTATATACAATAATATAATCAAGATTTAATAAAATAACCCCTATTAAATTGAAAAACTCTGCAACGAATTTATTAGAATTAAAATATCATATTTCGTTGGTGAATTAAAAAAGATTCATCAAAGAAAAACGAAGAAACTTTTCGCTAAATGCGCTAAAATTTTTAGGAAAAAAAGCGCTATCTGTAATTGTGGGCATGTTTTAAAATGAGGTTAAAACTTTCGTATTGGTGAGAGAAAAACTCAAAAAATGCTTGATCAGCGTCATCTTTAAAAATTTCTTAATGTTTTTAACAGCTTTAGCAAAAAGTTTGCTGTTTATATTTTCAATATGCCACACTGAAAAAACATATTCTATTTCCGATCGAAATGCAGTTGTCTGAACCTCGCCGAGTATGGGTATGGCGAATCGAACACCGAAATTGATTCAGCAGCTGGTACAAAAGGGTTTAGTTGAGACAACCGCACGTGATGTTTATTGAAATGAAAATGAAAATTAAATATAGTTTAATTAATTTCAAATTCTTCTATTTTAAAATGCAAAATTCATGATATAAGGTCAAACAAATTTTTTTAATGGAAATAGTTATTAATTTTATTGCAGTACTGTTATATATCATGTAACCCTTTATATTTAAAATAAACTCATTCTGTTGTCAGGAAAATGTTTGCCGGTTGTTGTCCGAAATATTGTGAAATGGTTTGCAAGTATGGTTTTTCGTTTGAATAATAAACTGTTAACTTCGAGATTAGGTTACCATTACTTCAATTGTTCTTCTTTTATCATTTTACGCACATAAAACAGTCGATATTGGGTAAGCAGTTCGTGGGTTAGAATTTACAAAAATCCTTCAGACAACCCTGGTTTAAAATTAAACACTAAAAAATCTTTCTAAGAAACACGGATTTTTAATTTTACGTATACCTACTACTTGTATGCCAAAAATAATGTCGATCGTGTCGAATGTCGCAACATTTATTTAATTCTGCCACTTTCATCTCACTAAGTAAAACAGTTTTAAATAACTTGCTTTCTCACCGCTGTCACCAATGCTATATATTTACGTCGAGAGTTTAAATTCAGATAAACCGAATATTATAACTTGCGAAATTCAATTTCTTAATCAACTCTTGATTCAATCACGGAGCTAAAAAGAAACAGCACCAGATTCTAATAAATATACAACTTGATTCTCAGCAAATCGCAAATAAATACGAACACCAACAATAATCTTTAAAGTATAATATTTCCGTCAATGTTTCACAAGCTTGTAGTAAAACATATCTTAACATATCTCAAACTTAAATAATTCCAATTTCTAAAACTGTCACACTATAACATTTGACAAATCCAAAGGTTTTGCAAGAATCGTATGTTAAAAATTTGTTTTGTATCAGTCATTTTAAATATCTATCATTTCAGCAAAATTCTTTAATGTTATATAAATAATAGAAGTAGTAAATAATCAAAACGACTAGAATCATTACATCAACTTAAAATTAGTTATCACAGTAGTTTTACTTCTTACATAATTTGTTTGTCAAATACTTATTCACCACGTAACATATCTTGTATCCATCTACCATACTCGCTGACCCTTGTATAAATACCAGGTAAACCAGGTCTACCACATCCAATTCCTGTTGATACAACACCAATTAGTACATTATTTTTATCGACAAGTGGACCTCCCGAATCTGCCCAGCATGCATCAACACCACCCGTTTTCTTGCCGGCACACAATTGGGATTGTGAAATTTTATGTAATTTCGATATACTGCGATACGAATCTTCACAAATTTGATTATTCCATATTTCAACAGAAGCTTGTTGTAGCATATCCGAACGTTTACCAATACTATGATCTTCGTTTGTCCAACCCCATCCTGAAATGGTTGCATAGTTTCCAAATGATTGATGATTGTTGGTTTCAGTTGATATACAAATTGGTTGAATTTGACTGTTAAAGTTCATTGGTTGGTGAAGCTTAAGAAGAGCTTTAAGTAAAAACAAAATCTCTATTTACTAAAAATCGATATCAGACGATAAAAATACTACCCACAATTGTAAATTTTCTTAATATGAATAAAAAACATAAAAGGAATTTTAAATTATGTAAAACTTGCAAATGCATTCACTAACGTTTTTATGGATAAATTCAATTTATCAAACATTCAACTCAACAAGGTAGCAAACTAACTTCAGCTTTTAAATTTATTCATTTTGTAAATGTGATATAGTGGTGGTGTGGAATATTAATTAAATTTTCTACTCAAGATCAAGTTCGTTATAGTTTAACTCGTTTAAAACTTGCGTTATATAAAATGGGCAAAGCTAGAATGAATTCATTTTGTAAACTGACCGAATGACCATGATCAATATTTTGACTTGATTTTAGATAATTATAGCCCCTAAAATATCTCACATGCCATTGCCAATGGTATGTGATATCTTACGTCAACTTGTATGCCAATAGTAGGGAGTGAAGTAAACTCCCATAGATTAAAATTAAAAAAAATTACAAATCACTAAAAACTGATCCCTCGATGCGTCAAATTGGTCCCTCAATCCATAAAGATTGTTCTCAATAAAATATTTGATATTGGTTCATACTCACCGATATCATTTGCAGCTTTTGTACATTGATATCCTGGATGCATAACAACTCTGTCAAAACTAATTTCTCGTTTTTTATCTAAGTCAGATATTTTGTACATTCCTATCGATCCCTTTACTTGTGTGGGTTTCATTATTTTATTTACTCCATTGCATAAACAATGTCCAGCGGTTAATACCCATTGCTGATTTAAAATAGATCCACCACAAAAATGTCCTCCACGTCGTGTTAAACTAACAATATATGGGGTTTCTCCATTCACTGAATTTGTACCCCCAACGACTCTTCCCAGTCGTGCTAATCCATTTGTATGTCCGCATGGCTGCGATGAAACTAAATTAATTTAGATGAAATTGTAATGACAATAATTAGATATAACGGAAAAACATGAATTTCCACTTACGACTAATCTGACCGTTAGTATAATCAAATTTAAAAAGCCAAACTAACAATAAAACAAAGAACATGTTAAAGCTCATTTTAATTAATATAATTGAAAAATAAAAAATTATGGGCAATGAAGTTAAAAAAATGTAAATATAACGAATAATTCAATATGAATTTATCAATCAACTAAATAAATTATTTAATTTATACTCAATTATGTAATATTTTCTTGACGCCCCCACTTTCGTTTTTTTCAGTTCATTCCGGTGTATAAGCTTTTAATCAATTCGAATTTGTAAAATCTCATTGGTTGACATTGAAAATTTATTTTTTTAATATAAATTGTTTCATTTTCAATTGATTAAAATAATAAAGTATAAAATTATTTTTCTTAAAAAAAAAATAAACAACAAAAAATTATTATGAAAAGATATTTATCTGAACTCAATGTTATTTTGTCAACTGTACGAGGAAATTGTAAGGTTTTAAAGCCATGAAGTTAAATAAAGTTTAGTTTTTTTGCGTAGCTTTAACTAATAACCGTTGTTTTCTTTTATTTCAAACCTTTTTGTTTACATTTTTTTTGCACATGAAAAGAAGTTGAACTTGAAGTAATATTTGTTTAATTTATGTGAAGGAAATGCAATTTTGTCTTGAGTTTGTTATGGGTTGAAGGACGGCAATGAATAGATTAGTAGGTCGTTGTTAAATCAATATTCTGGATTAAGATTAATGAGTTTTTGAAGTCGTACAAAAAGACATTGTATGATTTGGGTGACAGAAGAATAAATATCTTGATCGAAATAATTTTAATATATATTACTTATATAAGGTTACAGTATGTTATAATATTTTTTCACCACGTTTAGCTAAAGAAGTTATTTGGAAAACTGATTTTGAAAAGCAAAATAAATTCAGAATGTCTTGGTACTTGTAGGAGCGTTGCCGAGGTAACCAGTTGAGAATATAGATACCACGGTCATTCGCAACAGCGGTTGAATTTCCATGGCGACCGATTCCTATCCGATTATTCATAACGTTCGTGTTTCATTTTAGTTGGGGTCTAATACGCGATCGGCTATTCCCTGGTGTACTGACGTAATCGCCCAAACTGAGGCAATCGTATTAGAGCGTATGCAAAATATTATATCAAAACCCTTTAAGAAGGTGTCTGATTTCAGAGTTATATCGGGTCCGAAAACATGGAAGTGTGATTCATAAGTTAGTGTAAAAGTCCACGTTTGTGGGCTTTACATCACCGTTTGTCTAATCGATGTCTTGTATAACTTGAGTTTGGGGTTAATTGACACGTATGGAGATCTAAGGAGAGGTTTAATTCAGTAAAAAGCTAGATTACCTGTAATTTTTCTAGCTTTTATATCTAAGTATGTTGTTGAGTCAAGCATTGATCTTAAATATTTAAAGGATTCAACGCCCTCAGTTTGGTCGCCGCCAAACATCAAATATTTTTTCTCAGCCTCTCTTGAAATATTTATATAATTGGTTTTTTCATACTTTATTTGCAGACAAATTTGTCTAGCACTACTCTCAAGCTACTTTAATAACACACGGCTTCTCTTCAAAAGAAGAAGTGTTCGGCTCTTCGAACTTTGTAAAATAATCAGTTTGATTTTTGACAACAACCAGGGTACCACCGATAACATTTTCTCGAAAAGCATGGTTTTGCGACGCTTATTATATCCGTCTATCAGTTTTTCGTTGATTTAAAGCAACATAGGACACTCTCTATTCTCTAAAGAGATAGTATATGGGTTTTACTTATGGCAATAAAGATATCATGGTTTGCTTGTTTTAGGAAGAAAATCTAACAGTATAGTGCTCTCAATGCTGTATAGTATTACAAAATGAAATTTCAAAAATCTTTAAAGCCTCATCTAGTAGATAACAAGCACATAACACAGTACATAAGATACTAGTAAATCTGTAATAAATGTGATTTGCTAGTAACAGCATGATCACCAAATACATATAAATGTTGCAACATATAAATGTTGCATTTGTGTTTGAGCGAAAGGTTTCCTAAAATTTTGATGCACTTGAGAAAGACAGTGGAGAACATGGTATTTCATGAAAATAGTTTGTATCAGTCCCGGCTAGTTCCTACTTATATGTTTCATGGCATAAAATAGCAAAGTTAAACTGTGTAAAGCAAGAGTTAGAAACGATACCTGTAATTAAACTATAATCAAATGTTTGTAACGACCGGTCTTAACAACAAGTCCAACAAGTCAATCAAAAAATTTATAAATATTTCCCTCATACAGTACGTTAAACATTTTTTTCGGCAAACAGCTGTAATGTTCAACTTTACTGCTGCTAGGGAGTTAGTTAAAGTCTTACTTTTTTACTGCGGCTGCAAAAGTAACGACATTTTTATTTTATATTACGGCGGCTGTAATGTAGCATTTGTTATTTGTTATTTTGTTATTTTTCAAACAAATTGTATAACTATGACAACAAAAAATAAGTTGATTCTCATTGGATTATGATATTTTGAATTATTGTATGTTACTATGACAACAAAACACAACAAACAGTTTCATTACTATGACAACAAAATAACAACTATTTTAATTGGATTATGAAATTTTGAAAAGACTGCTTTGATAAAAAAAATTTATTCATACAAACTTAAACTTTTTTTTCTCTTTTTTGGAAGCAATTATGACGATAAAAATTCATATTTATAAAAATTTTGATGTGTTAATTTCATATTTATAAAAAATTTAATCGTTTACCGAAAAATAGCGTATTTACGGTCAGCCGTCAAACTATAGACTCAACACACAAAGTATCACTTTGGCTCCTAATTAAATAATGTCCTATTGTGTGAGCTAATACATTTTATACGTAACAAACGTTGTATGCCAGTTGTTTGATTCATTTCGTCATAATACATGTTTCTAAGTCTGAACAACTTAAGAATTTCATTTTAATTTTTTTAATATTTTGTGGTTGTATTGTATCAACTGGATAATAAAAACTGGATCATGCAAGTATTTTGAAAAAATATATGAGCTTTCGTCATATTGAACTACGGTGGTTCAATATTTATTTTTTTGATTTTCGTTTATTAATTGATTTTTTTTTGTAGTATAATACTTTTGAGACAATATGATGGAATTGTTGTATTTAGCGTAACAGTGACAAAGGTATATAAAAAAGAAACAAAAGGTACAAAATTCTAGCTATAAATTACCGATCGATCATTATATAAATTTAAATAAAAATAAAAGATTGTCAGCGGTAGTGTTATTATGCCATAAGTATTTTATTGTTTAACTAATTATGTGTTAAAATAAATTTTTTTAGATGAATCTATTTTTAAAATTAGTTAAATTCTTGCAGCATTCTAATAAGTTTATTTTATATTAAAATTTTACCTGGTATCAATTTAAAAAAACAAACAAATGAATACAAATTTCAATATTTTTAGCAAGCGGCTTCGTGGAAAGTGAAACAGTTGTTTTACCATACCGGGTATTGGAAAAAGATTAAATCGATGGTGGCTGAAAAAAATGTAAATAATGAATTGGATGTAAGAAATTGTGCTCGAAAGTATCTTAACTTCAGAGGTACTCGACGGATACTCTTCAAAAGTTTACTTTAAACAATAAATCTTTTCACGCAATAAAATATGCTATTCACTAATATTTCATGATAGGATGAAGAAAAAAAATAAAATAAGAAGTAAATAGCATTTTTTTTTTTTAAATTTAAGTAGGATCAAAACCAAAAATTGGATCGCTAATAATTCATCTGTACTGGCATATTTCTTGCTTATGTTACGCACCGTCTTCCTCAATGATTAAAGCCCACACATAAAGTAATATGAAGTTTCGTTTTTGGGAGCAAGCAATAGCGTATTATCATCAAGGTATATTCCATAACTAAGATTGAGAGTGCTACCGTTGACTAAATACAGTTTATCCACAGTTCATCGCGAAGACTAGTGACTAGCTAGTGACATCTCACTGCTATTATCAGTGGTATGTGATATCACACGTTAACTCATACACCAATAGCAAGAAGTGAAATTTGTGGAGTTGTCACACCTGTAGATCAAACATTAAAAGTACGTCTAATTGCTTTAAAATGAGCACAGAACAGTTAACTTTTGTTTCAGATGAGTATCTTCTATCAATAAAAAAAGTCAAATTTTCAAAAGAAAGCAAAATTTAATTGCAATTACTATCATATCGAATATGATAACCGACCATACAAATATATTTAAAGTTCAATGAAGTTTATACACTGAATATTATAACTTATGAGGTTATTGAGCTTTTGAAGTTCACGTGAGTTGTTTGCACACTATATACGAGTTAGTTGTGTTAATTGCAAATTTATTAAATTTTTTTTGCAAGGTTTATGATTAAAATAATTTTTTTTTCATTAAAAGTGAAATTTGTTTATAGTATTTCATAGATTATGGCTATAAAGGCATTTAAATATGATAAGATGGAAGATAAGTATTTTTCAAATATGCTTTAGGTAAGGTGATTGAACTTGATTCCGATAGATTATAAAAAGGATTACGCAATCAAGGGGTGAGATGAAGAGGTGAACAAAACGGCAACAGAAAATTACAAGAGATAAAACAATAAAATTATTGTTATCAATTCAATCAATCACCAGTTTGGAACGTCAAATGTTCAAAATTAACATTAACAGAAAAAGTATATTGTGCTAATACTGCCTTTGGGCATAGACAAATAATAATATAAGACAAATGAAGTAGAACAAAATATTCTCTCACTATTTTTATTTTGTTTCAGGATATTAACTATCTAGTGACACCTGTACTCAAGTAGATGATTCGTAATATTTAAAATTAGTGTTATATGAGTATAAAGTTTAACGTTTTTGGTTTTTGGTTTCTATTTATTCTTATATCTCTATGATTATTATTGTTTTTCTAAATGTATTTGTGTAGAACGTTTAAAAAAACCATTTTTTTTAACCAGATTTTTTTTCGAAAGGACAAATATTTTTTGTTGTAATTTCGTATTGTTTTACGTTATGTTATGTTCGTAGTCGTGTGAAGTGAGTTTAATGAAATTTAAATTATTTAGTTTTTGAAGAAAACTTTTTGTTTACATTTTGTTTTGGGAAGCAATTAAATTATGATAAAGATTTTGTTTTTTTATCGATAAATTAGAGAAAATTTAGTAAAATATTTATTTATGATTTTAGTGAATGAAAAGTATAATCGGTTTTTGGTTTTGTTCGAATTATTTTGAATAATTTTCGGATCAAATTTTATTAGATTTAAAATAATAATATCAATTATTGATACAAGGTTATAGCATAACGGAAGTATTTTGAGTTTAGTTTTTAATTGTTTTTATAGTTTTTTTATAATACAAAAAAATGACAATTTGAAAAATCAGTTGGAAGCACTAGCAGATCTCAGTAATTGGGGATCCTGTTTTAATTGCAACGCTAGATAGATGGTTAGCTTAGCCAGCAGGACGCGGTGCGCTAAAATAATTTTACAGGACTAACTATTCTAAGCGAATTGGATAAGCAAGAACTTTATGAAGTCCTCGATGATCGGTTATACCGCCGTTACTCGGTCGTCAGAGCCTCGTCAGTTACAAGCAGGGTGCACGGCAGGCAGGTGAGGATGGCGTTTGATCTAACTTGTGGATAGCTCCTTGCACCCCATGGGATTTTGGATTAGAATAGGTTCTGGTTTTGGATAAGATTGGTAAGAAAAATGATTTGGCTCGGGTTGGTTAGTAAAAAAACAGGAAATTAGTTAGAAATTAGTCACTATAAACATTTGTAGGGATTTATATATTTAAATTTAAATAATAATTCTCTACTTATCCTTACTAACATAAACGATCACATATTTAACTCGAGACAGGAAATAACTGAACATTGAACAGAAAGCCAACCATATTCCACAAGTAAACGTAACAAAGGAGCAGCAAACCAATAAATTAATAATTAATTTATTCGAACAATGAAATTTATTGACATTACATTGTTACAGTTACATTTTCAAGTATAATATATTTAAGCGTTGCCCAACCCTCTCATTTCAATTATAATTTCTCAATTGTTAATGATATTTAAATCCATTTTTTCCATTGCTTATGTAAAAGGTCCATTGATCCAAGACCATTGCTTATGTAAAAGTTCCATTGCTCCAAGTCCATTGCTTAAGTAAAAATATAATTACATAAGTATATAAGCCTGAAAACTAATATCAGGAAAGACAAATAAAAACCGGCAAAATATTATTATCTACACTTTGTTTATATTGGCAAGAAAACCCTAAAATAACTGATAATTAATGTTTGAGGACCATTTACTACTTTCTACTACCATTTACTACTTACTTCAACCATTTACTACTTTGTAAAAATTGTTTGTCTAAAGAAAAGTTTAAAATTTTACAAAAAAAGATTGTTAAAATTCAAGAATTTATACCAGAAAGCCAAAAAGAGATTATTTAGTATTAAAAGATACAGTCATTCAATTTTTGGTCTCGTATGAGGTCTGACGTTAATAACCTTAGTGACAATTTAGCAATTAATTTTGTAGTTTTTAAATTTATTTAAGTTTTGTTTGTGTAATACTTAATTGCACATATCTAAATTAAAAAAGAAAACGTGTTGAGTAACTTAAACTATAAAAGGGTGGCCCCGGATGGGCCGCCTATAAGTGAAAGTGAGTCTACAAAAAAAGCTCCCAAAATATTCAAAACAATGGCTAGCAATAGTTCCAGTAATACAATTCATACGGAAAACAGTTTTTCCCAGCTAACAATCGATAAAAATTTAAACAGCATTAATATCGAAGATAGTATACTGCTAAATCATAATAAAACAGTGACGAAACAAAATAAAGTACCACCGTTAACAATAAGTAACAGAACAATCAATGAAATAAAAGCTATTTTATCAAAACAAAATATTACAAAATATACAACCAAATTAATATCCATCGGTGTGAAGGTATTCTGTAATGATATTGAGTCGTATAACAACTTAAAAGATTTTCTAAAAACAACTGATGTTCGCTATTTTAGTCATGCTACGGAAGAAATGAAACCATATAAAAAAATTATTAAAGGTTATCCAAATATTGAAATAAGTGAGTTAAAAAGCGATTTACAAAATGAAGGTATTCCACTACCATATGAAATCAAAAAAATTAAAATTAAACAATCTAATACAAATTATTATACAAACTATATCCTTTACTATAAATCCAAAACTATAAATATAAATGAATTAAAAAAATACAAGTTAATAAATCATGTTATCGTATCGTGGGATATATTTACACAAAACCGACGAGGCCCAACGCAATGCAGGAAATGTCAAATGTATGGTCATGGCAGTAGTCACTGCAACATGGAAACTAAATGTATGCTATGTGGTGAATCACATGAAACTAGTTCATGTCATCTCCTTGAAATTGATCAAGAAAAAAGGAACTACAAATGTGCTAATTGTGGGGCTCATCATGCTTCAAATAGTGCTGAATGTATCAGCAGAAGTTCATATATAAAACTCAAACAAATCCTTCAACATAGATCAGAATCCAATAGGTGCAATCCAACCTTTTCAATTATCAATCAACCAAACAACTTTCCAGAGCTACCAAATAAGCATAGTGGTGAGACAAGAAAGCGTTTCTTTTCTAATTTTCAGCCCGTTTTTAATACAAAGACAGCGATACCAAATAATAATCTCTTTACAACTGAGGAGCTAATGAAAATTATTCCAGACATCTTATCAGCTGTGGCAACTTGCAATACTGCAGAAGATCAACTACGTGTAATTGTTCAAATGTCATTTAAATATTTATATGGAAGAAGTAAATAATTTCAACGAATCACTCCAGTTAAGTAGTTCTACTATTGCAATAAACAGTAACTCTCTAAAAATAGGTTACTGGAATGCTAAAAGTATTTGTAACAAAATTAATGAATTGTTTTATTTTTTAGATTCAAATAACTTGGATATTTTCTTGGTGAATGAGACTTGGCTCAAACCTAATATTAAAATTCCTGGTAATAATTCATATATATTCTATAGAAATGACAGGATTCTACAGCCTGGCGGTCGGGTCCTGATAATTATAAAACGTAGCATTCAACATTCTCTATTACCTAGTTTTAACACATCGGTCATTGAATCGATAGGAGTAATGGTGGAGACTCAATTTGGTCAGATAGACTTTATTGCTATTTTCCGGGCACAAAAGTCGACGTTGATAAAATCAAGGAATTCAAACGGGATATCCGAAAATTAACGTGTAATGGTAAAAACTTTGTTTTGTGTGGCGATTTAAATAGTCGACATAGAGTTTGGAACTGCCAAAGGTCGAATTGAGCAGGTAAAGCACTTTTTGACGAACTGAATAGAGGAAGTTTTAATATTGAATTTCCTGACACTCCTTCATATTGCCCCAATTCTCCACGAATAAATCCTTCAACTCTTGATTTAGTTCTACATAACATTCAACAACCCATTACTAAACCTATAACCAAAACAGAGCTGTCATCTGACCATCTGCCTGTAGTTTTTGATATTCCTGATACACCCTTACAAAGAAATGCAAACACAACAAATCGGTATTGCTTTACTAATGCCAAATGGGCATCTCTATATCTTTTTCTCAAAAATAAAATTAATTTGACCGACATCGAAAGTCGATTAAACACTCCTGACGGGATTGATGTTGAAATAAAAAACTTAACCAATCTCATTTTTACCGCACAAGAAAAATATATAGCTAAACAAACAGTAAAACATAGAGATAACCAACTGCCAAATGAGATTCTTCAGCTCATGAAAATACGAAACAATGCACGTCGAAAATGGCAACGATCGCGAAACCCAATGGACAAAATAATTTACAATAACCTCAATGCAGAAATTAGCAGGAATATTTCTGCTATCAGAAACCAAAAATGGGGGCAACTTCTGCAATCTCTAACTCCGGGATCAACCAAACTATGGAAACTAAATAAAATAGTTGGGAAACCACCTAAAAGTATTCCGCCACTTAAGATACGTAACGAAATACTTGTTACCCCTAAAGAAAAATGTGAAGCAACAGGAAAAATATTTTTCCAAACACACCTAAATACCCAAAACATGAACGATCCCCAAACCATTGAAAAGGTCTATTGATGGAATAAATTCAATCACTCTTGGGCTAGCGTTGAGACAACTTACAAGGAGTTGCATGCAATTGTCCAAAAGCTACAAAATCGTAAAGCCTGCGGAGCTGATAACATCCACAACCAAGTGTTGAAAAGGTGCCCTAGAATTGTATTCATTGCACTCTCTCATATAATCAATGCTTGCATGAAAATAGGCTACTTTCCATCTAGTTGGAAGCACGCGAGTGTTATTGCAATACGCAAACCTAAAAAAGACGCTACAGATCCAGCAAACTATAGACCTATCAGTCTTTTAAGTAGTATAAGCAAACTTTTTGAAAAAGTAATTTTTTCTCGACTTAATCAATTTGCAGTATCCATGAATATTATACCACCCGAACAATTTGGCTTCCGTAATGGCCATTCTACCAACCATCAATTAGTAAGAGTAACCAAAACTATTAAGCAAAAGCTCAAAAATAAACTATCAGTGGGAATGATTCTATTAGATATACAGAAAGCCTTCGATAGTGTTTGGCACGATGGTCTTCTCCATAAATTATATATTTTACAAACTCCTGTATATCTCATTAAGATAATTCAAAGTTTTCTGCAGAACAGACGTTTCAACGTTACGATAAACGGTGTAAAATCCAAAACTTTTACTATTCCATCCGGTACACCACAAGGAGCAGTACTTAGTCCTCTGCTTTACAATATCTATACTTTCGATCTTCCTCGTAATACAAACTGCGAATACTCATTTTTTGCTGACGATACAGCTATTTACACATCATCTAAAGACCCAAACACAATCACAAAATTCATCGAAACTGCCATTTCTGAAACAAACGATTATTTCAACCGATGGAAAATAAAAGTAAATGTAGAAAAATACCAAGCCATTTTCTTTACACGGAAGAGGAAACCAACCAATCTTCCCAACGGCGAGATAAAAATCGGAACTCAAACTATTCCCTGGTCAGAAAACGTACGATATTTAGGGGTAACGTTGGATAAAAAACTAAACTTTTCTAACCATATTTCCGAGCGAATTTCAAACATGGACAATGTTATAAAAATGTTGTATCCTTTTATAAATAGAAAATCCAAATTATCTATAAAGAACAAGCTGAGTTTATTCAAATCGGTAATCATACCTAAACTTACATATGGCATTCCAGTTTGGGAATGTTGTGCTGAAGTCCATAAACAAAGGTTACAGAGAGCGCAAAATAAAATATTAAAAATGATATATAACAAACCGTGGCATTACTCCACCTATCATCTCCACAAAATAGATAATATCGATTCAATAGATGACCTTATTCTTAAACGCAAGAACAAGTTCTACCAAAACCTACCAAATTTAAATAACCCAAGATTAAACCAGTTGAACCAATCCTAGTCATTCACCAAGAAAATAATCATACATAATATCACGAGTCGTCAAATAATAGTCGATTATTTTTCATAATCATTATTACGAATGTCATTTGAGGTCCCGAGTGCGCGTAGCGCACGAGGGAAATTTTTGACCTCAAATGGCATGAGTGGTAATGTTGAAAAATAATCGACTAATAATTTGATGACGAGTTGTATTTAGCAGATAATTTTTTTTTGCTGTCAGATATTTTATTTTTGATTCATACAAACTATGGTATTCAAACAGTAGGCTTTGTTTTTGCTGTCGGCAATTCTTCTTGTCGTCGATAATTTTGCTTTGTCGTTATGAAAATTCTTTGTTGTCATATTTTTTTCTAACAAAATGAAATATAATTTTATCTTAGTAGGCGCATAAATGCTATAAATTTGTGATTTATGTTTGACAAATAAACATAAACAAGCAATCATTTATGAATGAAAACGGACATTTTTATTATTTGCAATTTTACATAATTTTTTATAAGCTGAATAATTTGTAGAAAAAACTTTATTTAGAAACTAATAATTATTATCTTCTAAATAAAATTATAATTTAAAAAAAATTATCTCATTAAATACCACTCTTCATTGAAATTTTTGTCTAAAATTTTTCAATTTTACTCATTAAATTATTTTTAAGCAACACTGCTCAATCAAACCACTACTTAAACCACTCGTCCTTCGGACTCGTGGTTTATTGTGCGCTTTGATTCGCAGTGTTGCTAAATAATTTAATTCGTAAAATCAAAAAATTTTCGAAAAAATTTCAATGACTCGTGGTATTACAACCGACAATTTAACGAACAGAAATAGTAACATTATTTCATACAACATAATCCTTTGTTGTCAAACAAAATTAAATATTATTTCTTCTTAGTAGGCGCATAAATGTTATAAATTTGTAATTTATTTTTGTTAAATAAACATAAACATGCAATCATTTATGAATGAAAACGGACATTTTTACTATTTGCAAATTGCATTTTCACATAATTTTGTATATGCATATTTGTTTTAAATTAATATATTAAGTAGGCGGAAAATATTCGAAAATATTCGCTGTTCCTTCCTAACAGAAAAAAATAATCGAAACAAATCGTTTTGATTTGCTAAAAAATAGTAAATGAAGCGTTTTGATTGGACCTTATTGAAACTTTATTTTTTGAGTTGAATTGTCACGATTATTAACAAGTAGATTAACAAGTAGATTAAAGTTATAGTTTTGTCAGTTATGGTTTTAGTTTTAGTTGTAAATATTAAGTTAAGAAATTCTAGTAAGGTTTTTTTCGCTATTTTCCTTCAAGTTACCAGTATAATCAATTCAATTCAAATAATTACTAATTATCATTTATATTTCAAGGTTGCAATTAGGAAAACTGTTTCTAATTCAAGCAATTCGGTTACCACCAGAAATGGTTTCCCACCACCAATAATTGTACGTTTTCACGCAAAAGCGAAAAGAGATGAGTTTATCAACAGCAAGACACGTATTTACAATAATATGATTTGTGATGTAGGGACTTCAACACAGAACTATGATACGCAAAGAAGAATATATATAAACGAAAGATTAACATATAAAAATAAATATTTGTTGTACCAAGCAAGAGAATTGAGAAGATCAAACACAGTCAAATACGTATGGACTAAAGACGGTAAAATATTCGTAAGGGAAAATGAAAACACAAGAACATCACTTTTTACAACATTCTTAAAAAACAAAAATATTGATGTTTAATAATACCGACCTTACGTTACCGTTTTTGCCCGATATATCTGTGCATAACAATATAAATGATGTATCTTTCAGTAACAATAACTCTTTCAAAATTATGTATCTAAATGCCCGAAGCCTAAAAAATAAGGTAGATGAAATATTGCTTATAATAAACTCATTAAAAACTAAAATAGACGTAATCGCAGTTACTGAGCACCACCTAAATGTAGAAAATTCAAAATTCGTTAATCTTAATACTTATAATGCTGTTTACAGTTGTCGACCAGAAAAACAAGGTGGTGGTGCGGCAATTTTCCTGAAGAACAATATCAACTACAAAGTTCTTTTCAATTTTAGTGATAATAACAACAGCTTCCTTAGTTTAAACATTACAAATCACAACAACCAACTCTGCAATGTAACGAACATCTATCGGTCTCCTAATAACAACAAAGAGAGTTACGAACAGTTTTTTGAAAAGTTTGATGAAATTTTGATCAAAATAGGAAATACTCATGCATTTGTCTGCGGAGATTTAAACATTAACACTATTCACCCTGATAACTTTGCCAAAACATATCTAGATATTTTGCAAATAAATAATTTCTATTTATGCAATAAATCCACGGTCACACGATCTGCTGCGGGTACGTGTTTGGATCACATATCAACTAATTGGATAAACCAAACCATAAAAATAAAACTGGTCCCGTATGACTTGTTTGACCATCATATAATTTTTTTAGAAAATGTAACACAACATTTCAATTATGTAAAAGAAAATGAAAAACGAGATTTGCAATATGTAAACTACAAACAGCTTGCAAAATTGATCGATGAACACCCTTTAGATCTACACAATTTAGAAGACGTGAACAGCATGTACAACAAGTTTTTAGAGTATTTGCAATGCAAGATTAATTCTTGTACATATAAAAAAAGCATTCTTAAATTAAAAAATTCCATGAAACCCTGGTTTGATAATGATTTGGAGCAAGTGCGTAAAGCAAAAAATTTTTGGTATCAGAAACATTGTAATGATAGAAGCAACAACGTTCTTTATGACGAATTTAAATACTGGAGAAACAAATTTACCACACTAAAAAGAAACAAAAAATCAGAATACTTTACAATTAACTTTGAGAAAAACTTAGGAGATATGAAGCGAACTTGGTACTATATAAAAGAGGTAATGTTTGACGGATCCATACCCCATACAATTAATCAATTGTTAGACGACAGCGATGACATTTTAACCAAAAAACAAAAAATTAATGATATAAACAAGTTTTTTGCTACGATTGGAAAACAAGTTGCAGAAAAACATCCCACTCCAAGCTTAGAAATCATATCATACCACCTAAATAACAATGTTTTGAATATTCCGTTGATTACATCATCAGAAGTTCTCGAAATAATTTCCAGTTTAAAGAATACACAGTCTAGAGGTGTTGACGGTTTTCAACTAAAAATGTTCAAAATTCTTGCGAAACAGTTATCTGAGCCAATTGAAAAAATTATCAATAGGTCTATTGAACAAGGGATTGTTCCCGATAAATTGAAAATTAGTAAAAATATTTTAATTCATAAAAATGGCTGCAAGAAGGATTTCAAAAATTATCGATCTATAAGTCTTCTACCAATTACAAACAAAATTATGGAGAGACATGTTCACCATTTCCTGGTAAAAATGATTTCGGAAAACAAATTGTTAAATCATAATCAATATGGTTTCAGAAAATTTAGCAACACACAGTCAGCACTATTTGATGTCGTTTCCAATATACAGTATTCTTGTGATCAAAGGAAAAAGGTTGGACTAATCTTTATAGATCTTAAAACAGCGTTTGATACGGTCGATCGTAAACTACTGTTAAACAAACTTTTTAACATGGGCTTCAAGGGAAATTCCTACCGGTGGTTTGAAAGTTATCTGAATGGTAGGTTCCAGTATACTTTTGAAGACGGAACTCATAGTTTTCTTGAAAAAGTAGAGTTTGGAGTTCCTCAAGGGAGTATTTTGGGACCAACACTTTTTAATTTATATATTAGTAATGTCGCTAGTGCAAACATACACGCAAAAATGTTTTTATATGCTGATGACATTGTGCTTGTGTATACTGAGGATAATTACTTAGATATGGAACAACATATGAACGCTGATTTATTAATACTCTCAGATCTCTTAATCAAAAACCGTTTAACTATAAATATAATGAAAACCAAATACATGTTAATAGGAAATGGTGCTAACATTCATCTGGATATCCAAGTATCGGATGAATATATAAGTAAAGTCAGTGAATATAAATACCTTGGAGTAATTATTGACGCAGATATGCCTTGGAATGCACAATTTCACAATATTAGAAATCGTTGTGCTCCAGTAGCTGGTGTATTTAAAAGAATTGGAACATTGGTACCAGACAATCTTAAAAGAGGAATATATTATTCACTTTTCCACTCACATATAACATATAGTATTTTAATTTGGGGTGCCACGTACAAAACTAAAATTCAAAAAATACAATATATCCAAAACAAAGCTATAAAAAATATGTATGGCTTTCCTAAGCTAACACCAACCATTGAGATTCACACATCGACTAATATTCTTTTTGTGAAGCAATTATATAGTTACGTTGCGGTGCAACATGTTTATAATATTATAAACCAAAACATACATTCAAACACCAGCTTGCTATTTAACTCTCACATACACGAACATACAACTAGAACTAATAGCAGCCTTCGGAACATTAAGATTAACTCAACAGTATTTGGATCTAATTCAACTTTATATAATGCAATTAATGAATTCAACAAATTACCTACTAATATCAGCTAGCTTTCAATATCTAAATTTAAAAAAGAAGTAAAAAATAAGCTTTGCTCAATTTAGTGTATTCTTTCTTATATGTTTTAAACTTTTCCTTCTTTTCTTGTTGTTTTGTTTATTCTTAGCTTTTTTTTTTTCTTTTATTTGTTTTTTGCATGTTCAATATTTTTTTTTTTTTGTTGTTATGTAACACTAATTATAAACTTGTAAATGTAAATATCTATTACGAGCTCTGCTCTTTGTGATATTATAAATAAATTATTATTATTATTAACTCCTAAATATTTTATTTCATATTATGTACTAAGAATTAAAATAAATAAAGTAAAAGTACAACAAAAAAAAAAAAAAAAAAAAAGATACTGTTTATTTTACAAACCAAAAATCTGATAAAAAGATGGATATAAATTTTATTTTAAAAAAGTTTGATGATGTCCCAGATATTCCCAAATTATTCATTAAAACAAGACTAACAGAAAAACCGAAAACCAAAAAATGGCCTGAGCACCAAAGACTTTTAGCGCATACTTTATACTTTAAAACGGCCTCGTATTATCAATTTTTGAGATATTTGGGTTTCAATCTTTCATCTTGTTCAACTCTACTAAAATGTTTGCCGATTAAAGAATGCTCACCCAGTTTCAATAAAAATATTTTTGAAAGTATTAAAACCCAAATAAATATGAATCGCTGCACAGAAAAAGAACGTATGGCAACTTTGGTGTTTGATGAAATTCATATTCGAAGCGAGTTAGAGTATAATACCCATAAAGATCTACTTGATGGAATTTGCACCGACGGAGTTGATCGACAACAATTAATAGGCAAAGAAATCTGCGTTTTTTTGATACGTGGTTTGTTCTCACCATGGCAATATATTTTAGAGTATATATAGTTTCATTTGTTGGATTAACAGGAAGTAAGTCGTTAGAAACTCTGCCAAAAGTTTTAGACATATGTATTGAATTAAATGTAAATGTGAATTGTGTTGTTACCGATCAAGCTTCTAATAACAGGTCTTTGTTTAAAAATTTAGGGGTTACTATAGATGCACCATGTTTTACTCACAAATCCAAAACAATAGTAGTTGCACACCACATCTCATAAAATCTGTACGGAATATTTTAATGTCTAATAAAATACAAACGAAAAATGATATTGCGTCATGGCAAGTTACAGTTAATTTATATAATTTGGAAAATCTAAGGGCATCAAAAATGTGTCCCAAATTGACACAAAATCATATTTTTCCAAATAATTTAGTTAAAATGAGAGTAAGCTATGCGACCCAAATATTAAGCCGATCTGTTGCTGCTGGAATAAGAACAGCATCGTATTTCGATAAGTTTGATGAAACATGTAAAGAAAACGCTGAAGCAACAGCAATTTTCATTGAAAAATTTGATAAGTTATTTGACATTTTGAACAGTCGTTCCATTGATTTTTCTGATATGTATAAATCACCATTTTCGAGAAATAATATTCAACAAAAAAATTTTTTAATAGAAATACCTTATAGTTATAATATAACCATAAATTTAACTTTGATTCAAAATCACAATGGGCGAAAAAAAGCAATTTACGCTTTTAATGGATTTCCTCAAAATATATCAGCGTTACTTTATCTATCCGATGAAATTTTTAAATATAATGAAAATATTAATTTTATATTAACTGCTAAATTAAATCAAGATATTATTAATAATTTTTCTAAAATGTGTTCGCCTTTCTAAATTTTTCTAAAATGTGTTCGCTTTAATTAAAGGTAACGGCAGTTATAAAAAGTATCCTTTAGCTCGAGAATTTAACAACTCGATACGATATACAGCAAATATGAAAATTATAACTCCTCAGTTAAAACCAAAAGATGCAAATTCTCAATTTGATTATGACTTAGCTCAATTTAAAGAGATTCAAGGCGCAATTATCTCTTTAGAATGTAAAAAGCTGTCTAATGAAGATCCGGAACCAATACATCCAAACAGGAAATTCCATACTTAGAAATTGATCAAATATACGATAGTGAAAATGATTACGAGAGATTTACGGCATTTGAATCTCCCCTGCTGGTTAACTGACGAGGCTCTGACGACCGAGTAACGGCGGTATAACCGATCATCGAGGACTTCATAAAGTTCTTGCTTATCTAATTCGCTTAGAATAGTTAGTCCTGTAAAATTATTTTAGCGCACCGCGTCTTGCTGGCTAAGTTAACCATCTATCTAGGGTTGCAATTAAAACAGGATCCCCAATTACTGAGATCTGCTAGTGCTTCCAACTGATTTTTCAAATTGTCATTTTTTTGTATTATAAAAAAACTATAAAAACAATTAAAAACTAAACTCAAAATACTTCCGTTATGCTATAACCTTGTATCAATAATTGATATTATTATTTTAAATCTAATAAAATTTGATCCGAAAATTATTCAAAATAATTCGAACAAAACCAAAAACCGATTATACTTTTCATTCACTAAAATCATAAATAAATATTTTACTAAATTTTCTCTAATTTTTCGATAAAAAAACAAAATCTTTATCATAATTTAATTGCTTCCCAAAACAAAATGTAAACAAAAAGTTTTCTTCAAAAACTAAATAATTTATGTGTTATTATGGTTTTCCATATTATTCACTGTTTGTGTGCTTTTGTCACTTTTGAATTAAAATGCAATATTTAAAAATATACTTTTTACTGTTTATTTTTAAATTTATTTATAATAATAAAACTTCCTTATAGTAACAATTTGATTTTTATTTTTTATTTTAAAGAATATCGATTTCGACTTACGTCATCCTCAGTTCTTAAAGAATATCGATTTCGACTATTTTAAAGAATATCGATTTCGACTTACGTCATCCTAATCTAAGAACTGAGGATGACGTAAGTCGAAATCGATATTCTTGAAAATAAAAAATAAAAATCAAATTGTTACTATAAGGAAGTTTTATTATTATAAATAAATTTAAAAATAAACAGTAAAAAGTATATTTTTAAATATTGCATTTTAAATAATTTAAATTTCATTGAAATCACTTCACACGACTACGAACATAACATAACGTAAAACAATACGAAATTACAACAAAAAATATTTGTCCTTTCGAAAAAAAATCTGGTTAAAAAAAATGGTTTTTTTTAAACGTTCTACACAAATACATTTAGAAAAACAATAATAATCATAAAGATATAAGAATAAATAGAAACCAAAAAACAAAAACGTTAAACTTTATACTCATATAACACTAATTTTAAATATTACGAATTATCTACTTGAGTACAGGTGTCACTAGATAGTTAATATCCTGAAACAAAATACAAATAGTGAGAGAATATTTTGTTCTACTTCATTTGTCTTATACTCTAAGGTATATATATACTCTAAGGTGATAACTCACGTTAATTGGTGCTATACACAGGCATTACAATGAACATGAAATTGAATTTGTGCATAGGATGCGAACATATCTTTTGTATACCATAATATTTTTTTCCAGAACAACCAGTTTTTTTCCGAAAACCCCAGTGAAAAAGATCACTTATAGCTTCTAAGCCCTCATTTAGTTTTTTAATCCTAACTGCATAATTACATGATGAATATATTCTACTTCCTCATATAGATTGATATTTTTAAAAATTAAAATAAAAGAATCCCACATAAATTTATAAAATAATTAATTTAAAAATTTCAATGTCATTGTAAATGTTGTCGTTGGTTAGACTAACAATTGTATGTTCATATTCAACACAAATTTGTACACTGTGAAACTATGATCAATAAATCAATTTAATTAAAAGAAAATTGTAATATTATTTAAAATTCATTCCAGGTCCGAGAAACTATTGTATTATTGCTTTTTGAAGTTCACGCATTTGATTAATGTATTTTTCTAATATTTTAAATATTTTTTTTAAAATACCCTTCATTGGCAGTGGCAATATTGAATTTTAATTTTTGTAACAAGAATCACGATGCCAAGTATACTACGATGCCAACTATACTTGTCTCTAAACCAAACCCTCTGCTTTATTCGGTTCATATTTTTTTAAATCTAATTTCTTTTTGGATGATATACGATTTACTTCCTTTACTTAATGTATGTAAAAATAAAATCAAAATGAAGTAAGTCTGTTATTAAACTCATAAATTTTGAGCCCGTATTTTATTTTTAATTTTTTCCAGTCCAAAACAAAGTTTAGATTCAATTTCAATGTCAATTTGTCATACACATATATGTTTTTGCTACTTTTGCATATTTTCAGTACATAAGAGGTGAATATACCATATCGATATTTTCCATAAAATTTTGATTTTTATGGGTTTTCGACCAAAAGCAAAGTTATTTAATAACTATATAAACACGATTTTAATTTTTATTAATTTTGATCCACGTTGATTTGAAGGTTTGTATTATTTCATAAGTGCATTGCTTGTACATACTGTTAAAAATTGATAAAAGGTTAAACGCTTGTGTTTTTGCAGTTTCTTTCTAAGCCTTATATAAACATTAAAGATAACAGTTAATGAGCTACGACAAAACACAATAACTGTAGCAAAATAGTTTATCAGACAAAGTTGTGAACTTTTAAATTAAATTGAAACAGTGATATATAAAATAAATTATCGAAATGAATTGAAAAACCTCAGGTTTGAAAGTATCAGAACTTTAGGCTTTGGGAAGTGTTTATTTAATATATAGTTTTTGCAAGAAATCTGATATGATACAATTGTCTTTAGTTAAAGGCACATATAGAGAGAGGCGTGTAGCACAAATAAATATATTTGCAAAGAAACTAAAATGGCGCAAGTGTTGGTATTTATCTTTAACATAACATATCTAAGCAATAAATAAAATAATTTATGTTTGTAGTGATCAACATTTTGTAAGAAATAGAGCGGGCGGTATTTCCTCTTTGTCTTGCATGTAGCTGGACTATTGGATACTGTTTGCCTGGGTCTATAATTCAAGCTAAAACCCTTCTTCGAATTGGCCAAACTCTCAATTCGGAAAACGTAGTTCCCAAGTCTCTTGCTGAATCCAACCACTGTAAGCAAAACAGCTGGTTTTACTAAGTATTCAACACTCTTGTTGTTTCACAACAACATGCAAACAATGCAGCAAACAATATTCCTGAACTAGAATATTCCTTCAATAGAAACTCCAACGGTTGATTATAATAATACGCAAAATATTTCTATTGAATATTACTGTTAAGAAACCGGTGTCGTTGTCTTATCGGGATAAATAAAACAAAAAGTTAACCACGCGCAAGTCCTATACTGGGAAGGTCTCTGCTTGTTAAGGTACTTAACAACTCATATTAACACCAATATCCATACGAAATTCAAAAGAAAATAAAATAATCCGGTACAGTAAAAACAACGGTTTCACATCCTTCGAGGTCGTTATTTTATTTTTCCTTTTTTTTTAGCTTGATCAAACATTTATTCACAGCATGTTGTATCAACTCGTGTTCGAACACTCGGAATCAGTTCATCAACAAATGAAGGAGTAACATCAAAATCCTTCCAGAAATCGATGCCCAGGCACAGCTCCTCATTCAAACTTGGGACAACATTAAGATTTGAAGCCATTAAAAGAGATGAGGACGTCGACATATCCCAAAATTTGGTTACGATGTGCCATCCGCTGTGCGATACGATATGAAATGCCGGCGTCGTTTAACAACTCTAAGGAATTTTTTCCTAGAATGCTGATCTAGAAGTCCATATACAGTTTTATGAAAGATATTGCTGTACACATATGGTCTAGAATAATTTAGTTCAGAAATAATAGAAACGACACAGGCCTTATTGAGAATTTTTCAGATAACATCGAAAACGTTCGAGGCGCTTTCAAGAAGTTTTTTTTGCTCCCTATCGGAATTTGAACTGAGGTCCACCATTCCACCATCTGGTTCATTGTAGCATCTGTTGATGCGCAGAAGTTAATCGCTGACCGTTTGCTTGAAATTGGCGAAACTGTGTCTATTACTTCTGTCGAGATGGGTTCGGTCTTTATTTGTTGGTCGAATTTCACTTGTTCTTAGTTGTCCAGTTGTCTTTGACGTTGTTGCCAGGGATTACCATAGCTTCTCAATTTTCTGACATAACGTCTGTAGGTTTTCTAGAGTAGCGAAATCTGTCACCAATTTGGTGTTTATTAATTTCATTGTCATGCCGCCCTTTACAATCTCGATTATCTTCCTTTCCGAAATTGGTTGAGCCAATCGTAATCGTAGATCCCCTCCTCTGGCTTCTGCTTCCTGTTTAGCAGTGCTTTATCATCTGGGAACAATGGACTTTTAATCGTACCAGTCCACCCGATACCTTCGCGCATCTGCTTCAATTTTATGTATGAGCTCACAGGAATCAGGTGATAACCCATCTCCTGAAAATAGAGGAAGCCAATTTGAGTTCATGCGGTACTGCTGGAGTAGGCGCTGTTGCTACCCTAGCCACTCTTTGATAACGATTAACGTTGGATCATGAAACAGATAGTTGACTTGCAATTCTAGACCCCGCAGCTTTTGTGCGAAATCAGTAACAATCGGATCATAACGAGTTTGGTTCCTGCTGATTGGTTGATACTTGGTCATATCATTAATTAAATCTTCAATTGGTCTCAGGTGTTTAGGAGTTAATCTTCTCATGGGTTCCTGATAAGAATCCAAACACTTCGCCACTGGTTTATCTCTTTTCTGACACCACCATCTGTTCGAGGAAGCAAAGAGTTAATGCCATCATATGCCGTGGTCAGATACAGGGTGGCAAATTTACGGTTGCAAGCTCCTCCCTGTCGCCCAATCGTACAGTCATGTGATGTTGTACTAGTGGTAAAAGACCGCTCGTCTCGCGGGACAAGAAAATACTAACTGCTACTGTTACCTAACTTTCATCGACAAGATCCGGCGTACTTGATTGTGTTATTGGTATAACGGGGCTAAGCATCCAGCTATTTTACTGTCAATTTGGATACCTCGCAGCAAGCATTCCACAGCCAACTCACTATCTTGCAACCCGTAGAAAGGGTGATCAAACGGTAGAACAGACATTTTCTTTTGCTATCTATTTTTCAAATAATAAAGAAAAATAATAAAAGGGAATAACGCGGAAAAATTTCTTGTGCCGTCAAAAAAAACGACCTTAAGACTTCAAACAAACACAACTTCGATAGCGGAGGCGAATTTTTTTCCAAATAGAAAAAACACCAATACCGAGAAAAAAACGCGACAACAAACGACTGGATGAATCCTCCTGTACAAAAACATATCTTAATTCTAAAAAAAATTGATTATTTATATTTCAATTTATTTAATTAAAAAAAAAGAAATTATTAAATAATAAAAATTAATTATTTATTTATCTATTTATTATTGATTCAATTTATTTAGAAAAATTTATTTATTTATTTATCATTAGTAATACAGATCTGCCCGGGTCACAACCCACCTGTGACAAAACTGCATAAGGAAAAAAATATAGGTATGGTTGAAAGAGGATCGGGAGTGAAAGATCGAACTTTCGATCTCTCCCCAGAAACGATATGTTTCACGCAAGCTGGTCTAGATTTCAGTTCAAATGTCTGCATCTACAAATCAGATACTGAGTCCTTCCATTCCTAACCTAATGAAAAAATTAAACAATGCAAAATTTAAAGAAAAAAAAAATATTAAATCTATCATCGCTGCTGAAGGCAGACCACGAGTTTCAGCCTCCAGATCCCTCCTCTTCACAAACCAACTATTGTAACGCGATGATGGATTGTCAAAAGACAATTGTGAATGGGAGGTTGGTGTTGAACGTTGAGATTAGGCTACCACTCCACTCTAACGGAGCTTAGCGCTGCAGAATGGCACTTGGCTGCCACTACCTTTGACTACAAAGTCCGATCCTTCCTTACCAAACACTCCTACTTGCGAAGTCGTAACCAATCTCGGGAAAAAAACTAAAATGTAAATGTGTTCGCGCATAATTCCGACGTGGTTGGGTCATGGCTATCTTTTCAGCCAGTTTCCTTTTATCATTCTTCTTCCTCTTTGCTAGCATCCTTCTGCGTTCCCCGATCATCTTAGGCTCAGGTTCAAGAAACCTCTGTTATAAAGCAGGCGGGTCCTGAACCTGATCCCATAAGACCAGATTCAGAGAAGGTGGTAGCGAATCGGCGAGAACACCAAACAAAAATGAATTTAATAATTAATTGCTTCGAAAGCTAAACACTATTAATTTAATAATTAATTCACACGAAAACTAAGCACCATCTAATCTAATAAAAAATATGGATTTTCATCATCGATTCGAATTTTTTAAGTGATTTCCATCCATTTCAGTCGTTTTGGTTGGTTTTCTCATTCTATCCCCAATAAATCAACGGACGCAAGAAAATTCTGCCGTGTATAAATTAAAAATCAAGTCGATATAGAAAAATTATTCAAAAACAAAACAGTCCCTCACATTATCAAATCAAAAACAATAGGATCCTCCAAAGTTTACGAATTATTAATATTGCGTAAGGATTTCAATTAAATCATCGCAAAATGAACCACATTATTCATGATTTCAATACCAATGCATCGTTTTGTCGACTTTTCTTCTTGGAACTTGTAACATGTTGACGGTAGTGATATTAGTTTTGTTATTGAAATCTTGTATAGGGTAAATAGAGGTCGAACACAATTTTGTTTTGTATGTTGCTGCGATTATGTAAGATCGTAACAGTGTTATAACTCAAATTATTTATAAACAAAAAGTGTAAAAAATTTATTTATAAATACTGCTACAATCCAACAATCTGACTCAACGGTATTTAGATCTTTGCTGTCAGTCAACGAATACATTAAAAAAGACCGAAATGGCCGAGATCGATCCATATTACAGTCCCTGCAAATGACATACGAGTTATCTTGACAAATCGCATATACCATTAGCAGTAGCAGTGAGATATCAATATCTCATGTTTTATATCAGAAGTGCAGGAGGACGAATTCTCCTTAGTCAATGGTAGCACTTTCAACCGTAGTTGTAACTCTAATTGTCAGCTTTAATCATTAAGGGAGGAGGCAGTAGATCATAAGATTGGCTATTATCTCACTAGTTGAATTTTTGACAACCATTTAAATTTTATTTCTTCAAATTTTTCTATATACCTCTCATTTATTTTTGCTACATCTTATCATGTAATATTGGCATGTATTTCATATTTTATTATATATCATTGTTTAGATGTCATGTAATAATTCTTGAGTTCACTTAGCCTGTAAAACAAGGAATTTTACCAGTCCGCTTTTATTGCTCTCGGCCAGGCTTCAGGGTAAGGGAGTGGAATCATTGGTAAGCGGTGTAAAAACAAAATAATGTAAAAAAATAAATTTGAAAATCGCTATTTGTCATTAACACTTCAGCCGGGCATTCACATACAATAGAAACAGAAACAGAATTTCATACAAATTTGACAAGAAAAAATTCTGTTTCTGTAAAATTTGTATGGAATTCTGTTTCTGTTGTATGTGGTCTTAAGCCTTTCAATCAAACTCATTCCATCTATTTTCTTCGCTTTCCACTCTCCATCTCACAGAGCTAACTCCGTTAATCCATAGTTTGAAATTTATGTTAGGCAAATTAAAAATAAATCAAAATTGATGTTTAACTTTTAGTTTTTCGCATGCAATAAATATTTTTGGAGAAGTAATATACTCATGGATATACGCATGGAGGGATCAGTTTTTATCAATTTGTTAATTTTTTTCTATTTTTCGATCCACGGGTGTGACAACCCCGCGTACTCCAGTCCCTGCTATTGGCATATGAGTTAACGTGAGATATCACATACCACTGGCAATAGCAGTGAGATATCACTAGCTAAGGTGATATCTTAGGGGTGCTGGCGGATGAACTGTATTCAGTCAACGGTAGCACTCTCAATCTTAGCTAATGAATATTCCTTGATGCTGGAACGCTGTAGCTTGCTCGAAGAAACGAGCCTCCATATAACTATATATCTGAGCTTTAATCATTGAAAAATATACTGCGTCCCATAATCAAGGATTATGCCATTAGCTGGACTATTGGCAAACCAATTTTAGTTTTGTTCCTGCAAATTTTTAATACAAATTTGCTTTTTATCTCTTATTTTATTTTCATTTTCCCTATCCTATCACGAGTTATTGGCCTATGTCATACTTTATATGTGATAGGATTTATGGTTTAGTTATCCATTATTTAACAAAAAAATATTTAAAAAAACAAACAAAACAGATTTGCGTCCATTAACATCCTTAGAACGCATGTTGTTGTGGGACCTTAGTCTTAAAAGGTTTTTATGTGTTGTTGTGACACATATTGTAATGCCTACTACACATCACATTTTATTAAAAAAAAAAATACCGTATTTTTTGAAGTTATACTTCTTTGCGTTATACAAATTGGGATTAGGTGTTGGTCGAGAAACCGCGTCACGCTTTTATTCAATGTTATTTTAACCTTTATGCTGCATGGTAATAAAGACGAGATTTCCAAATCAACCTTATGTATGGTAATAAAGACGAAATTACTAAATCAATCATAATTATTAATAATTATTAGTTTTTTTTCTTTTTGAATAATATTTTTCTTTTGACTATTTTTTTTTTCATTTTTTTGACTAAGAAAACTAAGCAAAATCGACGATTACTTATACTTTTTGAATAATAATAATATTATTTTTCTTTTTTTTTTGAATAATATTTTATTTTTTTGAATAATATTTTTTTGTATTTATTTATTTTTTGAATATTTTTTTTTTAATATGTTTTTCTTTTGAATAATACTTTTTTTTTAATTTTTTTGAATAATATTTTTTTGTTTTTGAATAATATTTTTTTTTTTGAATATTATTTTTTTTTAGTTATTTTTTTATATATCCTGTCTGTCTGTCTGTGTGCGTGTGTGCGAGCGAATGACCAAAGAAGTATAACTTCCACCGTCTGGTTCGACGCAGACCTTACTTTTTTACCTGTATATTATCAGCTGTTTTATCTGGGCTAGTACGAAAGCTGCTCGAAGAAGTTATAAAGTGAGTTTACAGCGTATGTTTGTTAAATGTGTTATTATGGTGTTCCATATTTTTTACTGTTTGTGTGCTTTTGTCACTTTTGAATTTTTGGTGTATGTTTTACAATATATTTCTTTGTTATTTTATTTTAGAACAAAATCGAATATTTTCTGTGTACTTGTGTGTTATGAAACTACATTGTTTCAAATTTTATTAATAATTTTTGCAATCAAATCCATTTTAATAATAAACTAATTTTTTGGTAAATCAAAACTTGTTCTAGCTTTATGTAGAACCATTAAACTTCTAAAAAAAGTCACAACAAGCGACAACTGATAAATCAAAGGAAGAAATCAAAATGCAATAGACAATCTACTCATTCGATACATCAAATGTTACTTTTTAGTGCATACCAACAGGCATCTATAAGGATACTAAACTATTCACATAACAATTCTGCAAATCACCAAAATTCTCGTAATTCTGAGCCTTTTCGACTTTAAACTAATTTTTTGTTTACTTACAGGTAAACCCAAACACATTTTATGAATTTAAAAAAATCTTGAATGAAATCACTTTAGAGGTATTTGAATCTCCTTGTTAATCAACATCAAAAGTTGTTCCACACTGTTGCACAATGTTGGAAACTTTTTTATTATTCAGCATAAGATCTTTTCTGTGTTTCATCCGCAAAAGATTTTTATTAGTACAAAATCTATCACCAAGTTAAATAAAACGGGCATTAGTTAAGGCGAATCAGGCTTTTCATAGTAAACTTATTCCGTATTACAAAAATATATAAAACTTCAACCTTGGGTTATCTGACTAAATTTTCACCTTTTTCTTTATGATAATTTAAAAAGAACCAACAAAAGCTCTATTGCGTTTAATCTAACAACAGTTTTTCCTTCTAGCTAAGGGAAATCACCCTCCAAACTAAATATTACAAAATTTAGAAATGTGACATATTACCGATTAACATACACATAATTAAACTTATTTTTAATAATTCTAAGAAATCCTTGCCAAAATCACATGTAAAACCATCCAGAGGCATTCAACTTTTTCAACGATTATTTTATAGTTTCAAGCAGCCGCTTATCTTTTTACAATTATTCACTTATGCATAATCAAGTTAGTCACACCTCTGTCAAAAATATATGTGTAATTTATATGCGTAATTACTTTTACGTCAGGAAATGAAAAGATTAGTAAATTAAAGTTAATTTATATTGTTTTTTTTAAGGTGAAAATTGAGTTAAGATTCATGCGGTGAACTTGTTGTAGAAATATTTAAGGGTGTTAGATAATCTTATGGTTTAACGGATTGTTTTCAATATAGAGAATAAAGGCAAAACTAGAAACAAGTAATTTAGAAAAAACTTAAATTGTGAGATCGTTACTCAAAGGTACACTCGGTTTGCTCAATGGCCTCAACCCTTCTCCATTTTTCAATGTTTTTATTTGGCTCCTGATTATTGATTATCAAAATCAGTAACATAATTGTAAATTCCATTTATATTATATCGGATACATCATTCATTTCTTTTCATTTAACGTATTTTCCTTAGAGTTTTTGATTATACATAATTTTGATTATATGTAGTAACTTCAACGATGGTAAACCTGCATAAAAACATTCCTGATCTATTCAACATTCGAGTTTTATCGCTTAAGAAAATTGTTTCTAATTTTTTTACTAAGAGGTACTATTTTTTAGGTTTAAAATTATAAAGGGATCGACCCCTCGAAAGCTTATCAAAATGAGCATTAGAGACATTTCGCGAGAAAACAAAATTGGGTGTTATGATTTCAGGACCGTATTGGCTGTATGCCTCGTTCATCATGGAAGATTAACCTCAACTACGGCAATTTTGACCACTACATTATTTCTTTCCACTACATCTTTTCTTTTATAACTTATTTACAATTGTGGCGAATACATCAGCTAGTGATATCTATATAATTTTGTAAATTTATTATTTTATTCATTGCTTTGTCCTGTCAAGAAAACTAAACTTGTTTTTAATTTTATATATGGTTGAAAGACCAATGTTTACAATTTAGTGCTATAAATTTTGCTTTTATTTTACTTCGGTCTGAAAGACCTAAGTATTACATTCATGAGCCAAAAGTGAAATTCTTACCCCCATTTTTTTGGCATTTCTCGACGTTTTAGGACCTAATGATTCTAAATAAGCCAAAAAAAATGTATGTCTGTCGGCCGTCCGTCACTACCGACGAAATCTGGAAAACCGCTGGAGGGATTTCAAAAATTTTTGTTTCTAAAAATAGGTATATTCAATGGTAAGAGCCGAAAGGACGATGTGTTTGATAGCTGTCACGGAAGTGTGTCAAAAAAATCGTCAAGTGTGTCAAAACAAGGACATTTGCATATTTTGGCTTAAAAAACGTTAATTTTAAGTGATTACGAGTAGGAATTGAATTTGGAGAAATATTGATAGTCGGGATTGGTATGTGAGACCAAAGTCTAGATTATTGCGTTGGGAAAGTCTAGATTATTGCGTATTGGGAAAAAAGAAATTAATTACTTCGTTTGTATGCTATGAAATGTGATCGAGCATGAAATTGGGCTTCAACATTTTGTTATAATTTTTGGAATTTTGATGAAAATTTGTGTTTTTAGTTTTGTTATAATTTTTGCGATGTTTTAAGAACTTTGGAAATAGTCTTTTACTTTTTTTCGAATTCTTGATTTGGAAAAAGTTACTTCGGTCTGAAAGACCTAATTATTACATTCTCGAGCCAAAAGTGAAATTTTTACCCCCACTTTTTTGGCATTTCTCGACGTTTTAGGACCTACTGATTCTAAAAAAGCAAAAAAAAAAATGTATGTCTGTCTGTAACAAAGAATGTGGAGAAATCTTGATGGTCGGGATTGGTATGTGAGATGAAAAACTAGATTATTGTATTATAAGTTTGTCAAAAAAATGTTGTCAAGTGTGTCAAAAGAAAGGTTTTTATATATTTTTTTACTCAATTTTTTGAAGAAAAAAATTAAATTAATTATTTGTTTGATATGAAATTTTATTATTATTATTGAGAATTATGACATTATAAGTTTGTTAAAAAAAATGTTGTCAAGTGTGTCAAAAGAAAGATTTTTATTTATTTTTCTACCCAATTTTTTGGGAAAATAAAACAAATTATCTGTACGACATGAAATTTTATTATTATTATTGAGAATTATAAGTTAGTCAAAAAAATAATGTCAAGTATGTCAAAAAATTGATTTTCATTTACTTTTTTAGAAAAAAATAAAATTAGTTATTTGTATGAAATGAAATGTATAATGAACTTGAAATTATTTTTATTGAGACTTTTATTGCATCAGTTTGTCAAAAAAATATTGTCAAGTGTGTCAAAAAAATGGTTTCATTTAGCTGTTTGTTTACGTAAATTTTTGAATTTGTTATAGTTTCTTAAAATATTTTTGGAATTTTGAAAAAGTTTCAATTTTTGATTTTGTAAGAATTTTCGGAATATTTTTAGAATTTTGAAAAATTTTAAATTTTTGATTTTATTATAATTTTGAAAAAGTTTCAATTTTTGACTATTTTTGCAATATTTTTAGAGTTTTGGAAAAGTTTGAATTTTTGAATTTTTAAGAATTTCGGGAATATTATTAGAATTTAGAAAAAGTTTAAATATTTGATTTTATTCTAATTTTTGGAATATTTTTAGAATTTTGAAACGAAAATAGAATTTTTGAATTTTATATATATTTTTAAAATTTTGAAAAAAGTTTCAATTTTTGATTTTGTAAGAATTTTTGGAATATTTTTAGAATTTTGAAAAATTTAAAATCTTTGATTTTATTATAACTTTGTAAAAAAATTCAATTTTTGATATTGTTATAATTTTTGCAATATTTTTAGAATTTTGGAAAAATATTGAGTTTTTGAATTTTAAAAATTTTTGGAATATTATTAGAATTAAGAAAAAGTTTAAATTTTTGATTTTATTCTAATTTAGAATTTTGAAAGAAAATAGAATTTTTGAATTTTAGATATATTTTTAGAGTTATGAAAAAAGTTTCAATTTTTGATTTTGTAAGAATTTTTGGAATATTTTTAATTTGAATATTGAAAAAGAAATAGCATTTTTGAATTTTATTTATATATTTAGAATTTTGAAAAAAATTTCAATTTTTGATTTTTTAAGAATTTTCGGAATATTTTTAGAATTTTGAAAAATTTTAAATTTCTGATTTTATTATAATTTTTATAATTTTGGAAAAAGTTACAATTTATGAATTTGATATAATTTTTGCAATATATTTAGAATTTTTGAAAAAAAGTTTTGATCTTTGAAATAATTTTTGAAATAGTTTTAGAATTTTGTTTGAAAAAAGTTTGAAGTTTTGATTTTATTTAATCTTTACAATATATTTGGAATTTTGAAAGAAATATGAATTTGTGATTTTGAAATATCGAAACGCTAAAGGGAGAGGTTTTTGAGTAGGTTGCTGATTGTATAATATTTTCACCAAATTATGTTAATTTATGATCTGTTATAATTTTCCGACAACGTATTGATGTGTCGTGTTAGTTTTGTAACACATATCTAAACAGAGATAAAAAATACATGTACTTTAACAAAAAGTTATGTTTGATATACATCGCTGCCCAAAAATAAAAACCATGTCATGTCCTTATAAAAGTTTTTTGCCGAAAACTATATCAAAATCTCTAACCCAGACCGAAGTCTTAATATCTCAGCCCCTTCTATTAGAACTTGTAATGGTTCTATTACACACAAATTAAATTCAGTTGTCATAATCAACTTTTTATCTGAAAACTATTGTGTATGAGAAAATGAAAGATAGCATGTCCGAGATAGATATAAAAACTAACTAGAAAATTATTTGATTTACAATTTATCTGCTAGATAATTGTCAGATTTTTTCATTGGCACATTCGGTTTAAAACCGATTATCAATCACATTAATTGTTTTTATAATATTTTTTTTTGAAAATGTTTAAAAAATCATACAAATCATTTAAAATAACGTGTTAAGATTGTATCCAAATGAGGCTTTATTTCTTTAGTTGAAAATGTATATTTGTTATGCATAAGTTTTGCAAATTTGTAAGATTTGATGAGTTTTTTCATGATACTCGTTTTTATGGCAATATTTAGAGTTTTTGGTTCCATTACGCACTAGTGCGTAATCAATATACTACATTACTTCTATCTAGGTGATTTTGTCATTGTTAGATATAGATTTGTAAGGTTTCACTGTATTTAATTAATGTTACCGTAAAGTTTTATGATCTTGTTTATTATGTAAATGTTGTGTACATAAGAAAACCAGATAATTTGCAAGGTATATAAAATTATAATAATTTAATATAGAGCAGAGTTGATCATGGGATGTAAATAAAATAAGTTATATAAATTAATAAAGATCTAACTCTTGTTAACATAAAATAATACTGAATATAATATGGCGCAGTTTACGTTATTTGTTTCTAAATTTTATTAAATTATTAAAAAATCATCTGTGAGTGTGAACTAAAAATAGTTATTGTGAAAATAAATGGGCACAACGAAGAAAAAGAAATCGACATTGGAAAATTTGCATCACAAAGCAGCACGTGGAAGGCCTCCTAAAACTAGAATTATCACAGTAAATAAACAAGTAAGCAAAATGGAATATTTAAAAAAAGTGGACAAGCTAGTATTAGATGGGGCAAATATTGCTGAAAACTGGAGAAAATTTAAGCAGAATTTTGAAATATTTTGTGTGGCTATTGAGGCTACCGCGAAGAAAGATGAAATAAAGATCGCAATTTTTTTAAATGCTGTTGGACCAGAAGCATTGGAAGTCTTTAATTCTTTTGATCTAAGTGATGAAGATAAAAAAGTCTATTCGAAGGTCATTGAGGCTTTTGAAAGTTTTTGTCAACCCAAGAAAAATGAGGTGCATGAAAGTTTCATTTTTCATACAAGAAAACAGGAAGATGCAGAACCTTTTGATAATTTTTTGGTAGATTTGAAAAAGCTTGTAAAAACATGTGGTTTCAAAGACGATAGTCGCATGGTACGTGATCGCATAGTTTTGGGCATCCGTGATAAAGGATTACAGAAAAGATATTTAGAAGCGGAAAACTTGACGCTGGAAAAGTCTATTGAAATGGGTAGAGCTGCAGAAACATCGAAATCACAGTTATTGGAGATACAGAAGCCGAGCACATCGTTGGACGTTATTAAAGAAGATAAGTTGCACATCCAAAAATCTAATCAAAATAATTTTAGGAATAATTTTCGTAGCTTTAATAAAACTAATTTTAATCAAAATTTTAGGTTAAATAACCAGATAATTCCAAATACTACGCATGCAGGAAATAATGAAATCAAAATGTGCAAGTACTGTTCGCAAAGTCATTTTCGAGGTTCCTGTCCAGCTTATGGAAAAGTTTGTGCTAACTGTGGTAAGAGGAACCATTTTGCAGCGGCATGCTTCATAAAAAGAGTACGCGAAATCATACAAACAGAAGGTGAGAATTTTTATATTGATTCTATTGAAAATAATTTGGAAGAAAAAAACCAGTGGTGTCAATTAGTAAGAGTTGAGGATAACTTGATTAACTTTAAGCTTGATAGTGGGGCGGAAACTAAACTTTCGAAACTACCGTTTAAATTATTTAAAAAATTGAAAAACGTAAAGATTGAGAAAAGTTCGATGCGGTTGGAAGCCTATGGGGGCACACAATTAGAGATTTTAGGAACATCAGAACTTGTTTGTTCTGTGAAAAATGAGATATTATTGTTGAAATTTGTTATTTATGATGCCAATACAATGCCAATTTTAGGATTAAATGCATGTAGGGATTTGAAGTTAATAAAAAGAATTGATAATATAACTATAGATGAAAAGAAGAAGTTTGTAGAAAATCATAAGGAAAATTTTGAAGGATTGGGTCTCTTTGTTAACGATTTTAAAATTGAAATTAAAGAAAACGCGTGTCCTGTTGTTAAACCAGCAAGAAGAATTCCACTGAAATTGGTAGATCCACTTAAAAATGAGTTAAATAAGTTAGTAGGAAAAGACATTATTGAAAAAGTTGATGGACCGGCCGATTGGATATCAAATCTTGTGATAGTAGAGAAACCAAATAAATCCCTTAGATTATGTTTAGATCCCAAGAGCCTTAATGAAGTCATCAAACAAGAAAATTATCTAATACCTTCATTCGAGGAGTTGACTGCCAAGTTAGCAAATAAAAAAGTTTTCTCGGTATTAGACTTGAAGGATGGATATTGGCAGGTAAAACTAGATCAAGAGTCATCCAAATTATGCACGTTTAGCACTCCTTTTGGATGTTATCGTTTCAAGCGTCTCCCGTTTGGGATAAAAACTGCACCTGAAGTGTTTCAGAAATATAATCAACGAAACTTTGCAGATATAGAAGGGCTTAGCATTTATATTGATGATTTCTTGATCGCAGCAGATACTTTAAAAGAACATGACGAAATAATGAATAAAGTCATGCAGAGAGCTAGAAGCTTAAATGTCAAATTTAATCCCCATAAATTTCAATATAAGGTTAAAAGTGTAAATTTCTTAGGACATATCATATCAGAAAACGGAATATCGTGCGACCCAAACAGAACGAAAGCAATTTCGGAAATTAAAAATCCAAAAAATAAAAAAGATCTCCAGAGGATGTTAGGAATGATAAACTATGTACGAAGTTTCATTCCAAACTTGTCAGAAACGTCCAAACCATTAAGAGAACTTTTAAAACGAAATGTGGTTTTCAACTGGTTGCCAGCTCATTCCGAGTGTATAGAAAAAATAAAACATATGATAATAAATGCTCCAACACTAAAAACGTATGAGTCTGAAAAAGAAGTTACAATCCAAGCGGATAGTAGTAAAGATGGAATAGGATGTTGCATTATGCAAGAGAATAAGCCAATTAGTTTTGGATCGAGAAGTCTTACAGAGGCAGAAACTAACTACTCCCAAATAGAAAAAGAGATGTTAGCGATTTGTTTTGCATGTAAAAAGTATCACAACTGGATTTACGGTCGCAAAATTACTGTAATGACAGATCATAAGCCATTACTTGGCATCATGACAAAAGAGATTGCGAAAATACCGTCTGGAAAACTAAAGAGAATGAAATTGAGGCTATTGAACTATGAGATAGAACTAAAATTTTTACCAGGTAAATTTATGTATATAGCAGACTTGTTATCACGATATTACGATATGAATGAAAAAAGTACAGAGATAGAAGATTTGTCTGAAATCATACACACAATTAATGTTAGTGATGAGAAAAAAATTATATTCCAAAAGGAAACGGCTAATGATCCAGTACTAAGCAAATTGAAAGAAGTTTTAGAGCAGGGTTGGCCGGAGGAAAAAAAGAATTTAGCTGAAGAATTAAAGTTTTACTGGAAATATCGAAATGATCTAATTCTAGAAGACAAGTTGATATTTCTAAATGAAAGATTAATTGTTCCGACATCATTAAAAGACAATATATTAAATTTATTACACAAAGGACATTTAGGTATAGAGAAAACAAAAAGTAGGGCCAGATCGTTAGTTTATTGGCCGGGCATGAATGGATGCATTGAAAATAAAATAACGAGTTGTAATATATGTCAAAAATTTAGAAATGCCAATGTTAAGGAAAAATTGCTTCCTCATACCATACCGCAATTTCCTTTTTATAAAATAGGCATAGATATATGTGAAATAAAAAATCAAAATTACTTGATAATAATTGATTATTACTCAAAATATTTGGATATCCAAACCATGAAAAATAAAACTGCATTATCTATAATTAATAAATTAAAATACATTTTTTCTGTTCACGGCATTCCAAGAGAGATAATAGCTGATAATATGCCATTTGGATCATACATGTTCAAAAACTTTTGTTCCATGTATGATATTGTAATTCATACTACCAGTCCAAATTATCCTCAAGCAAATGGCATGGTAGAGAGGGCGGTACAAATTTCAAAACATTTAATAAAAAAATCGTGTGAGTCAAATCAAGAACTATGGGAAGCATTGAGCGAGTATAGAAACACCCCACTTAAAGATATAGAATTATCACCAAATGAATTAATGATGGGTAGAAACACAAGGACTTTGCTTCCTGGGAAAGAATATTTATACAGATCAAGAGAAGTTCCGAATTTGGAAAATAATTTCAAAATCAAGAAAAATAAAATGCTGAAATATTATAATACAAATAAACATAATGGAATTAGTTTTGAGGAAGGTGACAAAATTTGGCTAAGAAATGGACGTGAATGGATTCCGGCCAAGATACATGAGAAAGATAGGGCACCAAGATCGTATTGGGTTGAGTTGGATGATGGAAAATTATTAAGACGCAATACAAGCTTTTTAAGACATGCAAATTGAAATGGTTCTTCTTACACACGCACATAAGAAAAAAATTAGAGAAAATGTAAAATAGTAAAAGAATAATAAAAGTTGTCTAAAGAAGGATACAGTAAGAAAAATTTTGATTTCATTTTTCTTTGATATTGTGAAATGGTTCAATGCATGTTGTATAGAATATAATATAGAATATTTATTATTTATTGTATAGAATATTTATGTGCTAATTCATTAAATTGTTATTGTATTCATAATTATTTATTTATTTATTATTATGTATTAAACTATTATCTACTTATAGCATACTCGTCCTGTGTAAAAAAAAAAAAAAAAAAAAAAAAAAAAAAAAAAAAAAAAGGGAGTATTAGGAAGTAAAATATTATTGCAAATTTTGAAATTGTTAAGTAAAAGATGTATTTAGAATAATCAAGTTGTTATAGGAAAACTTATATAATTTTAAAGAGGGAGATGTTAGATATAGATTTGTAAGGTTTCACTGTATTTAATTAATGTTACCGTAAAGTTTTATGATCTTGTTTATTATGTAAATGTTGTGTACATAAGAAAACCAGATAATTTGCAAGGTATATAAAAATATAATAATTTAATATAGAGCAGAGTTGATCATGGGATGTAAATAAAATAAGTTATACAAATTAATAAAGATCTAACTCTTGTTAACATAAAATAATACTGAATATAATAGTCATAATAAAAAAACGACAAATCATCCTCCATTGAATTACTATATCATAAATAACATTTTCTAGTAGTTTCTGGTGTCGCAGAAAAAATTCTCTTACATCTCGCATGCTTATATTTATATACATATTCAAAAACCAGCTTATTTAAAGATGATGAGTCCATTAATTTGAGCTCCGTAAATAGTATTTTATATTTTAAAATGTATGAGTTGTGAGTTTAAATTCGTATATTAACCGCTACTTTTTCCTTGAGTTATTTGATTTGAATGTTTATTGTTCGATTTCGCTGTTTTGGGTCCTTGCAAATTCATAATATTGAGATCTATATTTTTGAGCCCCTTTAAAGCGCCCACTAAGTTACTGACACAAAATATTCTATTCTTAATTTTATTAAATAATTTGGTAATCAAGAAGAGAAATATAATCAGAACTATTGGTAACAACAAATTCATATTTTTAATTTAATCAACACCAGAAAAATATACGCAACAACTAATATTTTACCTTACCCAATTGACATTAAACTTGAAATTATTTACTCGAATATAAATACGGAAGGTAAATAAAATTAAAACATAATAAAAATTTAATGAGTAAAATAAATATGAGGGAAATTTATTAAGTAAAGGTTCTCTTTTATGTCGATATATAAATGTATTATCAGTGTAATAACTAATAACATCCTAAACACAAAACCGCAAATTAACGTACCTTTACATATCTCAATTTAAAGGTTACATGCAGCAAAATGAACTAGAAGGGAAAACGATTTGCATTGAATTAGACTATTATTAAAATCTTTTTAATATATGTTTTAAAACTTAAATAATTTGTTTTGTTCTTGAAAACCGATTACAATTGCAATCAAAATATTTGTTATATTAATTTGTTTTCCATTGAACAGGTAAATAAATGAAATAATTAAAATCATGTTTTATTAAGTAATTTAGAGATAATTAAATAAAACATGTTTAACTGGTGCAAATAATTTTTAATTTAAAACAACACTGCAATGTTTAAAGAAAATATTTAATTTTCATATTCTAAGGGAACTTTGTCAACCGCATATTTCTGTTATATAATCATCACAGTTTGGATTCAATCCGTGCCGTATTCTACTTTCACAACACCACTAGCATTTTGGGCATACTCTTCAGGGCTGTACTATCGCAAGTCCAACAAGTGCAATCGCATTGGGCCCCTATTTTTGGGAGCCTTCAAATATTAAATACATTAGAAAAATTTGCTCAATAGAAAATTTGCTCAATTAATTAAAAGAAAAGAAAAAGGATAAAAATTAAAAATTCGCTTACTTTTAGTTTTCAATCAAATCTAGTTGGCCACGATTTAAATTGAAACAAATAACACTATAAGATTGTTTTCTTCTGTCTTTTTATAGCTTCATCCCCTTAGTTTTAATTTTAATTTCAAATTTATCAATAGAAATGTGTATTTTGCAGGAGTTGTAAACAAAGGTCAATTCCGCTCCCTAATTTGAGTGAGCGGATTGCATCTTTTAATCCTTAGGAAGTAAAAAATAAAAACCATAGTTGATAGTTTTCATGGTAACAGAAATATTTACGTTAAATGCAAGCAAGTTTGTATAAAAAATCGCCTACTAGGATGAACATCAGTCATGAATTATGATTTTCGTGTTCTTAAAATTATTAGATTTAGTTTTTAATGTCATAATTAAAAAAAATAGCATATACACCTCGGAAGAGAGTATATCATCTTTCTCATTGATATGTAATCCTCAGTTTTTACCCTGGGGCTCCAAATACCCCTCGGGAGAAAAACATGCACTACTCTCCCTTGAAGAAAATTTAACAAACTCTACGCTATTCATGCATTTTGTGAACTGTGAATTGGGAATTGAGCAAAAAGTGCAATGAATGAAATAAAGAAATATTTTCTAATACGAATTTGTTATTTGCCTTGACACGAAATAGAAGTTAATAAAAAAATTGTTATAATTTATTTCTCAATTCCTATTTCACGAAGTATCGGAATAGGGCTACTGGAGTAAAAGTCGAATTTTATATATCAATACACTGAAAAAAAAGTTGAAGTTCATGACAACCTCATCTCGAAGTTGGCAGTTGATTATTCATGCAAAGAAAAATTATTTGCAAACAATTTCACTGAGATTGGGACAACTACACGATAACATTTTCCTAACAACAGAATGAGGTTTATTTAAAATATAAAGTGTTATATCCAATATAACAGTAGTTGAATAAATATAATAACTATTTCCCTGAAAAAAATTTTCTTTGGCCTTATATCATGAATTTTTCATTTTAAAGTTTAAGTATTTAAGATTAATTGAACTATATTTTATTTTCACATAAATATTTCGTGTGATTGTCTCAACTTCATCGATTTATAATTGTAGAGTTGTTGAAGCAATTTCGTAGTTTGATTCGCCATATGTGACCGCACGGTTAGGTTGTGTTAATTGCATTTCGATTGGAAATAGGACATGTTTTTTTCAGTGTAACAACGATATTCGCCGGCATGTGGACACAACTTCAATTTAGTGATAGCAGATAATAACGCTTGCCGATCGAGTGAATTACCGAGTGATTCACTTAAACTGAATTGTATTTCGGCATTTGCATGTTCCAATGGTAATATTCAGTCCACATGTAACGGAAATTCCACATTTAATTGGGTTTTCCCGGTATCACTCAAGCACCACTCTCCACACATCTCCTGATTTTCCCGCTAGCAGTTTTCTAATCACTTCGTGTTCTCCACAAGTTCGGTTTTCATTAAACTTTTTCTCAAAAATAAACAAATAACATTTTGTTGATCAACTGTACGCTATACGATCATGATAGATGATAGTATAGCTATAGTTGATCCAAAATCAACATTTAAATAAGTAAAACAAAACATTAAATTAATGAACAAGTAAACTGGTTGGTTTTTTTTTGTGATTGTTGACTATACAGTTAATACGAGGTGATTGGAGAGTTGTTGGCGGGAAAATGGGATATAGAAGAGAAATAAAAATTTAATTCCAGAGAGTCGATCAATTATGTTGTTCGAAAAAATATTGATTTGGATGATCATTAAGTTACGCGTCGTGTTTTGAACAAGGTTGTTTTCTTTAATTAATTATTATTCTATTTTATTAAAATTGGTGGTTACTATAATTAACTTTCTTTTATTTTTTTGTGTGAATTGAAATCTAACAATTATTAAAGAATAGTGTAATCCTGGGGAACATAAAGGTTTCGATTTGTTGACTTCTATCGGGAGAATTGAGTCGTAGTAACGGAACCAAAAAAGTTGAATAAATTTTCGCGCTCGTGTTAATGTGTTCCATAAGGTTAAACACTAAAAATAGTGTAATACTGAATGAGATTAGAGAGGACAACGGCGGGTCTGCCAGTCCTCTCCGGGTAAGTTCTTTTTTATTATTTAATTTTTATCTTGTAGCGGTTTTTGTCATGATGGTGTGAAAGTTTTTTTTTTTGAGTGGAGAGCATGAGACGAGTCCCGATGTTCGACTGGCCCATTTTATGGGGTCGGGCGTATTTAGTGAAACGGTTAATTTTTTTCTACACCAGTCCGGTTATTTTCTGTCTCCCAGTTTAATTTGCTGAATTTACTAAACATATTAGGATGAATTTAAAAATGTCTAACTTGCAAATTCATTAGTTAAATTATCAACTGAAATGGCTGTATCAGCCGATCCTCAATAAAATATTCAACAAATTCTTTAGTTGAAACTCAAAACTTTTACTTTAGATTCATTTACAAGTTTTGATAAGCCAACCACTTTCTTTAGCTGATTCAAGAACAGAAATATCGCTAGTTCACCCATCGTTTTAGTTAAACTATCAATTTTCATTGTTTGTTTCAGCTATTTAAAATAAAATTAAAAACCTAAGAATAATTTTTTTTTAATAATTCATTTATTATTATTATTGAATAAATATGTTTTCATTACAATTTAAACTCATCCCTTGAAATATAAAAATATAAATATGCTCTTTAAATTCATTTGCCGTACTACTGCTACCAGTGTTAGAAACATCTTCGGTTTTCACATATTGGTCGAATTGGTAAGAAAATATTGACCATTTTAAGGAAAAAGGCTAGTTTTATTAGGTAAAGTATTCAACCTGAAATTAGGTTATTAGTTTATTATAAAAAAAAAAAAAAAAACTACTATTTTTTTTTATAAATATATTACCAGCGCAATTTTTTTCTGGCGAAATATGGGCCATTCCTCAAAAAGGTATTGTTGTCAGAATGATAGACTGCATGGTTACTTCCACTTCTCTAAAACTGAGCTTTCCGGATCACCAGGATTTTTTTTTTAGCCAATATTGGATACTAACTAGCTCGGTCGCATCAAGTTAAACTTCTGTAGATTGAATTTAAATATTTAGCGACACTCTATGTAATCCATATCTCGTTACTAATGCTCCTACTTACCTATGCTAGTAAATAATTGTTTTTCCCAGGTTTATTAAGGTAAACGTCCATAATGTGGATCGTTGTACCAATTGTGGATCGTCTAACAGAAATTTGTTCAAAATAAGAAAAATGATGGGTGTTCAAATGTTTAGATTATCAAGAAATATAAATTCAAGTCCAATATTGCCTGTGTCAGATTTTGAGCGGGATAAAATACTTACAAACATTAGTTTCATCACTTAGATATTCACTGCGTCGGCAGTACAAAATACAAAACAGTCAAATTGACATTTTGTTAATTTTTTCTTAGGGAACGTGCCTTACTAAAATAAGCTTTTAAGACTGTGTAATTAAACTTAGTGTTTTTTTTATTTTTACGGCTAAGTAGGTATATATATACAATTTATCCTAAAATATCATTATTTTCAAAAAAAAATTAATTAAGGTATAATTTGAGTAGGTTCACATTATGTACATCGTATTTTCGATCTTGCAAAATTGTGGATCGGTGCGATCCAATTTAAGTTCAAATCCTCGCAATTTTTTATTCGAATTTACTATTACAAAAAAATCAGTAAAATTAAAACTTTAATTACAGTTAATACCAGACTAGACGTATTTTCAACCTGAGCGAATTCGGATCTAGGTTTTTCTAAATATATTTCTTATTTTTTGAAAATGAATTTGTTGAAACGCTTAACTGAATTCACTGTTCGATAGGCATGTTTTTTGATAAAATTCGCATTAAACTAAACAAAAAACTGTAGGTCCAACTAAGGCCATCTGGTTTCTGATGGTATTTGTAATTAAAAATAATTGATATGCCAGGTTTTTTTAACTAAGCTTTAGAAAGAACTCAATGTTTAAAAATCGCATCGATGTCTCTAATGTTGACCGCGCGATCCGAATTAGGAACTTGTATGAAATTGTTTTGTACCGAATGCAGATCTTGGTTAAAAATAATTTTTTGTATTTTGTTGATGAAAGGAAAAATGCGTTCTACACGTTGTAAAGAATGGAATGACCGTTCATACAGTGAGTAAAGCAGAACCACATTATATAACCACCTGAAAAATCTAAACGCTGATAAAAAGAAGGCGCAACAAATATTTTTTCAAAACTGCAAGAGATTACTCGTTACCTAGAATAACCATATGCCCAAATAATGTTGCATTCAAGTCTCACTTGCATAAGAATTTCTCATTCCATTCAAGTTTCACTTGCATGAGAATTTCTCTTAATAGGTCGCTCCGCGGTACAAAATTAAAAAAAAAAAATCTAAAAGAGTGACACAATATTTAGTAAATATTCGTGCACAAGTCGCCAAAACTATATTATGAAAATGGTTCCCCGAAGTCAACATACATTTGAAACTAATTCATGATAATTCTGAACTGAACTAATTTTTAACGCCATGTCATGTTGGTCCTAAAATCATTTTCATCAGAGTGATCGCTCTCCTACCGAATTCAACGTCTATGTTACAACCGATGAATGTTGCTTACTTGCATTAAATAAACCAACTGTTTCTGAATTTTTCAATTACTCAATTACTTCTCTAAATTTTCAATTACTTTTCAATAGCTTTCTAGTTGACGAAGTTAAATTAACATGCTAACTATAATATTTTGCACGAAATTTGCGAACTGTGCCGCCAAACTTAAATATTGTTCAATAATTAAAAAACGCTTGTACTTTCGTGTTATTTTTACTAAACCTAAACTATCATACGTTAAGTTGTTTTCTGCACTCGAGTACCACAATACGACATATATCGAAACTCGTTTGAGTGCGGAAAAGTGAGATATTTCCGCACTGATTTTTCATTTCAGCCCTGCTTTTTCATTTCCGCACTGCTGCCAATTTAAAAGACGAAACGGTGCGTTTGTGTTGGTAAACATTTTTATTAATAAAGTAGAAATGAATGAAAATATTACTTTTGACCAAAGTAGAAAGAGCAATTGTGCAAGTTATTGAATGAATATCCTCCAGGAATCGGTGGTAAGGGCAAAGGCTCTCCAACCACTTTCAAGTTTGTTCGGCTTGTTTGACTCGAAATTATTGTAACAGTTGTACCGGCTGAAACATTGCCATTTTCAATGATTGATTCACTGGATAGAGCAGTGGTTGATGAGGTCGTTGAAACGTTATCAGCTCTAACAATTTTCGAACCCATGATGCTGTCAGCAATTTTACGTTTATTGTTGAACGAATGTTGAATGTATTTTTCTGTAACCTTATCAGGCTCCCAACCACCATGTTGGTTAACTGTAGTTAAATTCACACCCGAATCTGCAAACAAGGATGCAGACGATCGACGGAAGCAATGAGCAGTGTACTCACCCGGTGACGAAAGATTCAAGAAAATTGCAATTGTCTTCGGATAGCCTCCAATCGTGTTAATGCCGATCGGCTGTTTGATGCATTTGCCTGTACGAAAACCCAAAAAGAATCTGTCGGTGATAACGCCATGAGGACGTAGTCCTGAATACATTTTGAAAATGTCAACCGAATTTACGTCCCGATCACTTCCTTCGGTGATGACAAATTGTCGAATGATTTTGGTTTTCGTTTTCGGTACGGTAATTTTAATGCCATTGTCCATGTATTCGACATCCTTTACGTTCAAATTCAACAATTCATTTCGTCGACAAGCACCATAGACACCGACAATAAGGGCCACCTTAAAATTGTGAGGTTAGGAAAATGAAACAAAAAAATTATCAGCAAATTTTGTAGTGTGTGAACAATGGGAACAATCAATTTGAAGTGTGGGAACAATCAAGAACAAATGATGTTTTTTTCTTGCATATAACCCAAATTGCATATTATCAAGGCATTGTTGATCGATCAATACTTCGCGTAGTTTTTTTGTAGTGATTTTTTGTAATTTTTTTTTTTTTTGTCTATTATGGTACTTAAGTGCAGCAAACGTTGTGTGCAACTCGTTTTGAAATGAATTATTTTCAGCTCGCTTCGCTCGTATTGAAAACTTAGGACTAGTGCTGAAAAAATCTTCTTTTCAAAACTTGCAGCACAAACTACTATTATGTAGTTGCAAACACTTAACCGCGTAAATGACGGCAAATTCAAATCTTGCGTGTATTTCAGGATATCCTTTAAAAAAAATGAACAATTTTTCCCATAAAATTATTTGTTTTTGTGCAACAAATAGAGAATCTCTAATGAGATCCACATTCGGGACAGCAAACGATCCGCTTTAGGGAATACAATTTTTTAAGACGATCCACATTAAGGACATTGCAATTAAATAATGTTTTGCTAAATTCTGAACAATTCGCATATAAATTACGAGTTATTTTTAACTAAATTTAGAAAATATTATACAAACTTAGTAATGGGAAGCAAATTTGTATTTTTATAAATAAACATTTTACTGTAGGAACTTTCAAAACCTTAAGACGAAAAAAACGATCCGCAATTCGGACATTTACCTTATAACTGTAATTAAATTTCCGGTAGCAAACAATAAATGCTTGCAACAGTGAAATTGAGAATCAAATGATTTTCATATTTAATGAATAGAGAGCATGTTATTTGATTTTAGTCCAAAATATCAAATGTTATGTATGACTTTAATATTATTTATAAAACGCATCAATTTACGATTTGCTGCTTTTGTACAGTTTTGGGGTCATATTTGTATTTATATAATAAATACGTCATTAAGCGGACGTAGCAAACAGGCGTTCGAGACATTCCTAGGATGTGAAAGTGACTAGGTTTAAGCAACTACTATTTTGTTTTTCAAACCCAAGCTCAATTTTTTTTTTATTTCAAAAATCCTTTGATTAAAAAAATATAATTTTTTTAATTAAAGATAATATAATAATTAAAATTTTTCGCAAACCATCTTGAATAGAAACGATTACAAACTTCAATTCTTAATTATTTAATTATTAAACTTTAGTTCTTTATTTTGCGCTCTTTTTATAATTTTAAACAAAATTTTAATCATTTTCGAACTGTAATTTAAATGTTGTTCTTGTATTGGATCATTCATCATGTAATAAATTTTATAATGGTCAAGTTGGTCGAAGATTTGAAAGACGTTCAGTAGAATCTTTACAGTTTTTGAGATTTGAAAACTCTTGAGGCGTTTATCTTGCCACACTTGAATCTTTTGAAATGAATGAAGAAGTTGATATTATGTTTTTGCCGTTAGGTACCCTGGATATGTTTCAATTTAAATTTTTTGAAAATATTTTGATCAAAATAATTTTTTTATAAATATTAAACATATTACCCTAATTATGGTGAATTAGTGTGAAGACTACTATAAAAATGTTCTAAATATTTTTTTTTTCAAGTTTTACCGTTGATTGTGTTGAGTGGTCTAGAGGCTAGCATGCTGAAATTCAAACTCGAAAGATCCGGGTTCGATTACCGGAAATAAAAGAAAGAAAGAAATTTGAAAGCTATGACCATAAAATGGAGTCAATTTTTAAATAAAATATGACCCATTTATATAATAAAAACGATAAAACAAAAAATATAAGACGTAGCAAACTAAATTCCAATTTTTCAATATGTTGCACCAATTAATTGTATGTGGTTTTTTTTTGTAATTCTTTCGATAATAAGTGTAATCTTCACTTTAACTAATTCTAACTAATTCTAATGCCATCCGTTTCTGCTTAGATTTCACTTATTTCACTTTCTACATTTTGACTACTGGCGGTTGCTGCTCGCATCCCTCCTCCCTTCTCCCTTAGAGTTCATTTTTTTTTCTATCATCAAGCACTGCAGATTTTTTTGTGAACGGTAGGGTTGGTCCATAAAGTTTAGAACCCCCCTTTCCGACTGAGAAGCTTAGCCTTCCAGGCAGTCCGGACCATCGATACATGTACACGAAAACTTTTAGTTTTCGTGACTACGACCTGGAAAACATCCAAACCGTTACAAATGGCGCCCAACGTGGGGCTCCGTTTCGAGAGCGTTATTTCGGAATGGAGTTCTTAATTTTACCTGATTTTTGTTTTTTTTAATTACCGCAGGGGTGGGAGGGTCCTTCAGACCATCTTTCAACGGGTATTACGACCCCGCGGACCCCAGTTAAGTGGAGAATTCTGACTCTGGAAAGAATGTCAGGGGAGTTGGAACGTCTTGGGTTGAGAAAATGTTGGTGAATGGTGGGGATCCGCCATTACCAAACCAGCGAAGACGTTTCAGCTGGCCTTGAGTTCTTGAAGGTGTAAGAGTTCTCCACAGTACGTTCAAAGTAATTGTATACCATTGTCTTCGCAAATTATTTGGTTTTAGAGCGTATTTTGTTAGGGTGCTGTGAGGCTGTAGTCGGGCAGACGAAACCAGAAGTACATCAGTCGGATGTAATTGTCTGGTGATCGTGCTGTTTTGGACTGCTTTCTCTCAGCACCAAGACTAATATCTAGTTCTCCATTTAGGAAACTTTGGTGGTGTCTGCTAACTGACCAGGGATGTCTCCATGGAAAATGCTGGTACTAATATTATTAAGCTATTCTTGGACTCGACCATGGTCGCTTCCCTCTCCAGTGACAGACATCATCTGAAATTTCCTCCCAAAACCCTTTTTGTTTTAAAGTAGTATATTTTATTTTTTTTTCAAATCAGATCTCTTAATTAGTAGTACCAGGTTGATTTGCAGCGACCACCAGAATAGCAAAACCCTACTGAATTTTTTTTTGGTTTCTTTCGTCTGGAAGGAAAGCAGAGGCAAAGGATCACTATATTGCGTTTTTCGTGTCATCGGGGCTCGTCTCATGGGAGTTTCCACTCACATTTTATGAATAAGAAGTTTTTGATTAAATCATAGTTATTTGTTATAACTTTCATTCGTTTTTTTTTATGACATTTTTTTTTATTAGTCTTATTTAAAATTATGTTATAATTAAATTGAATTATTTATAATTCACATTTTTTTGCTATATAAGTAATTAATAAATTACTAAAATCTAATAAATAAAAATTGACATTTTTTTTGATCTTCATTTGAAGAATTTTTATTATTTTTCTGAAATATATTTTGAAATTTGGTGGTGGGTTGATATATTTTTTTTTTGTTTGTATAGGCATATTTACTAGTATTTGGATTTATTAATATATATGGTATAATTCTACAGGGAGATCAATTTATCATTATTTGACTGAATTGAATAAATAGGATTTATTTTTTTTTTTTGTTTTCTTCTATTTTCCTTATATTTGTTTTATTTGTACAAATCTACTTTGAATTATTTATAATATACATTTTTTTTTATATTTAAAAACAACTTGAAATTTTATAGGATTTTTTCTTATAATACAGGTAAGCTGAATTAATGCCTGGTTCTGATATTATTAAATAAATAGGTTTTTTGTTTGTGGAATTTACAAAAAAAAAAGGGATTAGGTTAAGTTATTATATTCCTTTTTTTTGGATATACATAATTCATTATATTTATCATATACCTATATGTTTATGTAGCTGAATATCATATATTTCATATTGTAGATACCTTTACATATAGTTATAGATATTTCATTTTTTTTATGGTTTATCTTTCATATATAATAATTTTTTTCTTACAAGCTTGGCTTGACATAAATTTGAGAACTGATAACATTAATTTATTGATAAATAAATTGGAATTTTAGTAATTTTTTTTGTGTATTCAGTTATTGAAACTTGATTATTGTTCACTTTGGTCTTATCATTAATAATTTTCTGCAATGAATCCAGAAAACTTAGAACCTATTAGCCTCTTAACTTGTAACATTTGCCACGAAGAGATACAACTCTCTGAAGCCGTTGCTTCCACTCTCTGTAGACATTCGTTTCATGACTCATGTATTTTGCAATGGCTTGAAGCCCATGCTACCTGTCCAAATTGCAGACAAAAATGCACAACTCTGGATCTACGGCATATATCAAAGTTTACTGAGGAGCACGAACTGCAACCTCAATCAGATGGGACAGCCCATCATATGAAAACACGGTCTCGAGGGAAAACGTCTTCTATCCCTACATTGAAATCTTTGAGAAAAACTGTTTCAAGCAAAAATTCAAAAAGGATGAAACGGACCCAACGAATGCTATCGGGGGGTGATGATACAGAATGGGTAGATCAGCATTCATTGGACAGAGCCTTGCGCGTCAACAACGATGAATTAAGACGAGACTTGTCAGCTCAAATTGAACGCTTATCACTATCGTTACACCAAGGTTTGCAAAATTTAGGTACACCCGGTGCTCAATCTTCGGCTAGGGCACCAAAAACTGTTGTATGGGCCCCTCGGCAGCAATTAGATTACCGTAGTCCGCAACCTCAGCCAACTTCTCATCAACCTGGGCCAGCGATTTCTGGAACCATAAATCAGGGTAATGTATCGAATACCGAAAGATCAGTACTTCATCCGTCGAGACGAACCGGTGAATTTGATCCACCACGAATGAGATCTTCTTCACCATTCTCGTCGCATTATGACCATCCTTCACCTGCTGTTGGGAATCGTCCGCTACGGAATGACAAAGCTTCCAGTAACATTCGTAACTGGCGCTTAATATTTACTGGAGGAATGGATGTAGAAGACTTTATCCACAGGGTAAATCATTTATACCGTTCTGAGTTTTCTGATGACTTCCACCTGTTATCCATGCATGCACATTTGCTGTTTGAGGGATTAGCATCCGAATGGTATTGGCGGTATCTGCGAACCCATCAAGTGGTATCTTGGCTCGATTTATGTAATGCATTGCGTGATGAGTTTAAAGATCGAAATACAGATGATGAAATCCGAGATCTGATGAGATCCCGTAAGCAGGGGGTGACCGAGTCTTTTGATGATTTCTCGCGAAGTATATCAAGATTGGCGGATAAGTTGGTTGTTCCGCTCAATGAACGTGAGATGTTAAGCCTGCTCAGAAATAACATTAAGATCGATATCCAGAAGGAGCTCTTGCACGTGATGATTCACAGTGTAGCTCACTTACGCGAATTATGTAGAAATAGTGAGAAGTGGCGACAAACTGTTATGCAGCAACGCGGCCGTGAACCAGCCTATCGCCAAACGAGACAAGTTTCGGAAGTCATTCCATATGACACATCAAAAGCACCAGAAAATAATAATTGGGAAGGGGAAGAATCATCAACGTCGTCCATACCACCGAATCAAGTTGATGTGTCAGCTTTTCAACCCACCAGTACACATCGAGTTAGCATTTATTGCATTTATTTGTTGGAATTGTCGTAAGCAAGGACACACCTTTTATGATTGCGAGGCAGAGCGAACCATATTTTGTTATGGTTGTGGTAAACTAGATACATATAAACCTAAATGTGAGGATTGTAAACATAATTTTGCACGTGGGTCGACCATAAAACACCCCGGTCGTCCCCAAACATCCTCATAAATTCTGATTATCGACTTTGTAGTTTAACTGTTAGCCCGATCGAATTATTGTCATGTATTCCTGGTTCCACCTTAAATATATCGTTCTCCTCTACCATGAAAACTGATCCCGGTACTTTAAAAAGCCATTCAACTTCACTTTCTGAACTAAACTATGTCTTTCGAAAAAAAAATCAATCTCCTGGATTGACAAGTCTGTTTAGTAACACTTTTGTTCATTGGAGTTGCACATTAACAACAAGTGACACCCTTACTACTTCCTTCACTCCGAATATTCTTATATCTTCAGATAATCCTCTTAGCGAATCCTTCTTTACGGTTGGTGCGAAAACATCACTTAGCAAAGTGACTAACTCAGGCGTCAACAATCCTTCTTCAGATTTGCCTTCTGAGTTTACTAATAATGTTTCTGATAGTAAAACAATTTTAAAACGAAGTATTGCAGATACTTCGAACCGATCGGTGTTAGAGCCTAAATTCTATAAAACGCCCCAGCAGCGCTTGTCTGAATACTTAACAAGAAAATCCGAATTGGGTATAAATGCCCTGAATAGACGTACTCCTTCGAGGTCCACTATTAGAATACGTAACTATTGGCGGTTACGTAAAACTATTTATTCACATAGTGTATCGAACATCATTACACTGGCTCATGATACTCGGTATCACGCCACAGTTGAAATCTTGGATTCGCAAAGAGTTGGCTTACTCGACAGTGGTGCCTCTATCAGCGTAATTGGTGGTGGTTTCGCCCGTGAACTTTTGTGTGTGCCTAATAATCTCAATCCAACCTCGGTTAAAATAACTACAGCTGATGGTACTATTCAGCGGGTTGTGGGTAGTATCACTACTCCCATTACCTTTCGAGGTCAAAGGAAAAGTTTTACGTTATTTATAATACCTTCTCTTACCCAAAATTTGTACTTGGGTATAGATTTCTTCCAAACGTTTTCTTTATTAGATCCACTTTTTTTTTTCTCCTTCGATAAATACTGTGGAGTCAATTCCGAATGGTCTTACTTCGGCTCAACATTTACGGTTACAAGGTGCGATTCACCAACTTCCATCATTTTCAATGAAAGGCCTGGGCTGCACACCTGTGTTGCAACATGTGATTGATGTGAGTGACTCTGTCCCCATCAAACAACGGCATTACCCAATTTCACCAGCCATAGAGAAAATGATGGGAGATGAACTGGATCGTATGTTGGCACTGGGAGTGATAGAGGAGAGTTCCAGTCCATGGAGTTCTCCTGTAGTACTCATTAGAAAGCCGGGTAAGGTTCGTTTGTATCTTGATTCTCGGAGAGTCAATTCGTGTACCAAAAAAGAAGCTTACCCACTTCCGCAAATTGACGGAATTCTTAGTCGTCTGCCTAAGGCCAATTTCATATCCAGTCTGGATCTGAAGGACGCTTTTTGGCAGATTCCGTTAGAACGTTCGTCACGAGAGAAAACTGCTTTTACGATCCCCGGTAGGCCGTTGTATCAATTCGTGAGGATGCCTTTCGGGTTGTGCAACGCGCCTCAAACCATGACAAAGTTGATGGATCAAGTGATCCCTCCTCAGTTAAGGTCGTGCGTCTTTGTATACCTAGACGATCTTCTTCTGGTCACTGATACGTTTGACAGACATATCAGTGTGCTTGAGGAGGTCGCCATGTGTCTAAGACGTGCGAACTTAACAATCAACGTAGAAAAAAGCAAGTTTTTGATCCCGGAAGTGCGGTATCTAGGATACGTAGTCGGCAAAGGCGTGTTAAGAATCGACGACGATAAAACCGCTGCCATCGCTGAGTTTCCCGTACCTAGTACGGTGAAACAAATTCGACGATTTTTAGGCATGGCCGGTTATTACCGTCGGTTCATTTCTGAGTTTGCCTCACTTTCGGCTCCGATATCGGATTTACTGAAAAAAACTAAAGGTAAATTCGTCTGGACCCCCGAAGCAGATGTTGCCTTTAATTCGTTAAAGGCAGAATTGAATTCGGCCCCAGTTCTGGTAAATCCTGATTATCGGAAACCGTTTGTGCTACAATGCGACGCGAGTAATGACGGTTTGGGTTGTGTTTTAGTACAGTCGGACAATGAGGGTGTCGAACACCCCATTGCGTACATGTCCAAGAAACTGACCGCAGCTCAACGTAATTACTCCGTCAGCGAAAAGGAATGCCTGGCTGCTATCTTAGGAATAAAAAAATTCAGAGCATATATTGAGGGTCACTCTTTTAAGGTAATCACTGATCATTCCTCTCTTAAGTGGTTAATGCAACGATAGGTTAATGCCTATCAGGCCGTCTGGCAAGATGGAGCCTTAAGCTGCAAGGTTTTGATTTTACGATCGAACATCGTCGTGGCAGTTTAAATACTGTTCCTGATACCCTTTCGAGAGTGTTTTCAGCGGATGCCTTAACGAGCTACCAAAAGGATAGGATTGAAATTGATTGGAATTCTACTGCCTTTAAATCTGACGAATATGTAAGACTGGTAAAGATAATAGAAGATTCACAAGGTTCACTTTCAGATCTCCGTACATCCGATGGTCTAGTATATAAGAGACTTCAATTTGATTTAGGGGACGTGCCGCATGAAGGAGATGTGTGGAAGTTGTGGGTTCCTGCTGAATTAACAGAAATATTGATTTCCCAGGCTCATGACCCCCCTACTTCTTCTCATGGTGGAAAAAACACTGTACCAACTGCGTCGTTTCTATTACTCGCCTCGGATGTCTAAGGAAGTTCAAAACTTTGTTTCACACTGCGAAATATGCAAAACTACTAAAGCTCCGAACGTAGTATTGCGAGCTCCCATGGTAAGTTATTACAAAACTGTTAGGTTGGGACAGCGATTGTATATCGACATTTTAGGTCCCTATCCACGGTCCAAATCTGGAAACATTGCTATCTTGGTAATACTAGATCACTTTACTAAGTTTCCATTTTTGTTCCCATTGAAAAAACTTTCCTCTGAACCTATCTGTCGTCTACTTGAAACCCAGGTTTTTCATGTATTCGGTGTTCCGGAAACTATTGTGTCGGACAATGGGTCTCAGTTCAAATCAAAGTTGTTCGAAGTTTTTCTGGCAAAATGGGGGGTGGGACACTTACTGACACCTGTTTATGCACCCAGTGCTAATAGCAGTGAACGAGTAAATCGTAGCGTACTTAGTGCTATTCGTTCATATTTAACGGGAGAACATGTAAATTGGGATACACATCTAAGCGATATTGCCTGTGCCCTTCGTAGTGCCTTTCATCAAACAATTGGCTGTTCTCCGTATTTTGCAACTTTTGGACTTCCCATGATTTTGCATGGTTCTGATTATAAAGTTTTAAGTCGTTTAAATACCCTAGAAGAACCAGGAGAAACACTGCACAGACATGATCAACTTAGCCAAATACGTGAAAAGATTCGTCAATTAACTGCCAAAGCCTTTGAACGTAATGCATTACGCTATAACTTGAGGTCCAGACCAGCCAAGTTCTCACCTGGGAATATTGTGTATCGACGTAATTTCGTTTTAAGTGACGCTTCTAAAAAGTTTAATGCAAAACTTGCACCAAAGTTCATTAAATCAACTGTGTTGAAACTTATTGGCAATACCTCATACGAACTAGAGGACCTTGGCACTGGCAAACGTGGGATATATCACTCAAAAGATGTACGACCTTAATCCTTCTCTAACATTGCTCTTGTTGGTTTAAATAATCTAGATCAATTGTTGATGACGATAAATTCCGATAAACTCACTTTAGGTAAATATCCAGCTAGCATAGTCGTAAGAGTTGAGACTCGGTCAGGCGTGGGTGCGAGTAACAACAAGGTATTTGGGGATGGAGTTGATTTTTGAAATGGTGGTGAAATTACATCAAAACAACATCAAAACAAGGGTTGAAGGCAAATCTATATCTGGAAATAGATCACGGAGTTTGTTTGTGATTTTTTTTTGCTTGCTGATATTGAAAGTTTCTGAGCTTGATGTTTCTTTTTTGGTAACGTCGTCGTTCTCATGATGCTCTGTCATATTTCCATTCCTGTTATTATCGGTCACACTTAGTTAGTGTTTGATCTACATGTTTTTCTTTACGCAATACGTTGCGACTACTATCGACAGAACTTTGGCGACTAGCTGTGTAGCTTTGTTGCCGAATACCTTGAATTTTTTTTCAATACTTCTTTTCACTTGAATTCGCTGTGAAGAGCATGAGACTCTTAATCTATGGGTTTTGGGGTTCGAGCTTGAGTTGGATTTAATAACTTTAGAAGTGGTACTGGGAGTGGATCAAATGAACGACTGAAGGTATTGTTTCGGAGTAAATTGATGACGTCAACATCTGTCATATCGCGAACTAATGAACATTCCCGGGAAGAGAGGATAGTCATATGTGTTATTGTGTTAAATCTTCTCGCACATATCATATATTATGATTGGCTTCGCGTATGGGAAGAATGGGTAAACAAAATAGACTAAGTAATGTAAGCCATAAAAAGAAAAAAACGGTTAAGATAAAAATTTATTTTGACTTGACAAGAGTTTCTATCATGTCTGCTTTTGTCTGGCTTGTATTCCTTAGTTTGTTTTATATCAAATGTTTTTTTTTGAAAATGTATTTTTTTTTAAGTTTTAATTAAGTCTTTTATGAAAAAAAAAAATGGTTAAAAAGAAAGAGAAACACAATGAAAATAGATTAAAATAAAAAAAAAAAAAATATATATAATATATAATTATAAAAGAAAAGAAAAGAAAAATAATACCAGAAGAAATAAAAAGAAAAAAACAGAAAAAAAAAACATATAATACAATAATATACAAAAAAAAAAAAAGAAGAAAAGAGAAAAGAAAAGAAAAGAAAAGAAAAAAGAAAACCATAAACACAGTAATGAATTTTAGTTTTAATATTAGAATTAGTGCTGCTTCACATCAGGTAATTATGGCCGCTACGTTTCACTAAATAAAAACACCGTCAGAGTCGTTAAAGTTGACCGACATCTGTTGTGGCTGAAATGGAAGGATGGTAAGAGTGATGATAGATTGAAAAGCTAGTGGTGCAACCTATGTGGCACCCGTATATGGGAATAAATTATTAAGATCATCACCAGATGGGAATTGTATATCCAACTTAAGACGATTAGATCCAACATGAATTTATGGGCCACCGAACACAATCTCAAACTCCACAAGAACATCATGTTAAACACATATTAAATTTAAATGTGGCTACTTTTACTTCAACGAAGTCGCAAAACCAAACTGAATATTTATCAACGTCAAATGTAATCATACAACAACATCCCCACATCGAGGGTCAACGATGAGTCCAAATGATAAGACAGACAGTTTCATCGGGTACTGGTAATGAAATCAGTTCTAATCCACAATATCAGCAAAACACTATGGTCAAGAATGTATCTGTAAATATGAACCATAACATAAATAAATATATTAAAGTTCCGTCGTCGATGGTCACGAACATGAATGTGGAAGTACCTGCTGTAGCGGGTGTGTTATAAACTAATAATCTTAATAATAATAGTTCCAGCAACCTAAATGATGATGTTGTTAATAATAATAGAGTGTATTCTAATAATACTCGTAATATTGGTAATCTTAATCCAAGCTATTAATCAAAAGGTGCCAATTTTTTTTTTTTGCCTAATAACCAACCCGGTATTCAATACTTCGGCAGTGTATGTAAATATTAGTAACAACAGTAAATATTATAAATAAGCTGGAGATAAGTACTGAAGAAAGAAATGATGGGAAAAAAGGTCCTATTAAACAAATACTATTAATATGTGAAAGACAGCTACTGCCTCAGTAGCTGCATCAACTGTACCGACCTTATATAATCAGGATGTTTATGTTTCGAAACTATCAACTATACCTGTTTAACAATTTTCCTGACTTCGTCAACCGCACCGTTTACATCCATTTTATTTTTTTTTGTTGGTGCAACCAATTCATCTCCACTAATTCATTATATGTCAAAACGTCAACAAAAGTTTCATCCGGCAGTCACTACTGATCTGTCTGTAGTGAAATCACGTCAACCATTGATATCAAGATCAGCCTTAGCCTCTTCATTAACTACTTTGATTGAGACCGGAAGGTTTGTCACCACTGGATCACACTATAGGACTGAATTACATAACTCAAATGATGTAATATGGCAATCCGCTAAACTTCTATTTCTACAACCGTGATACCACCACTACCACAATATTTTAATTTATTTAAGGGATAATAATGTTATTTTTAATGTAATTGTTAACCACAATTTTGCTTATAATGTATAGCCAGCCCATTTCTTCCTACCTGCGAAGCGCGTATTTTGGTGAAAATGTACAATGCCGTTGGTTATTATACATGATTTTCGTAGTTATGGAGGGGACAATTCTGCTGCTTCCTGGAATGTCGCTATTGGGTTTTGGAAAGAAAAAAAAGTTATTATAAAGAAAAATAAAACAACAAAATGACAGCCACGGATATAGGGTGGAATTTTCTGTTAGTCAATTCGATTGCGGGTACTTCTTCAAACTACCTGCTTATCGGAATGACTAATCCTGTAACGGAAATTCCACATTTAATTGGGTTTTCCCGGTATCACTCAAGCACCACCCTCCACACATCTCCTGATTTTCCCGCTAGCAGTTTTCTAATCACTTCGTGTTCTCCACAAGTTCGGTTTTCATTAAACTTTTTCTCCAAAATAAACAAATAACATTTTGTTGATCAACTGTACGCTATACGATCATGATAGATGATAGTATAGCTATAGTTGATCCAAAATCAACATTTAAATAAGTAAAACAAAACATTAAATTAATGAACAAGTAAACTGGTTGGTTTTTTTTGTGATTGTTGACTATACAGTTAATACGAGGTGATTGGAGAGTTGTTGGCGGGAAAATGGGATATAGAAGAGAAATAAAAATTTAATTCCAGAGAGTCGATCAATTATGTTGTTCGAAAAAATATTGATTTGGATGATCATTAAGTTACGCGTCGTGTTTTGAACAAGGTTGTTTTCTTTAATTAATTATTATTCTATTTTATTAAAATTGGTGGTTACTATAATTAACTTTCTTTTATTTTTTTGTGTGAATTGAAATCTAACAATTATTAAAGAATAGTGAAATCCTCGGGAACATAAAGGTTTCGATTTGTTGACTTCTATCGGGAGAATTGAGTCGTAGTAACGGAACCAAAAAAGTTGAATAAATTTTCGCGCTCGTGTTAATGTGTTCCATAAGGTTAAACACTAAAAATAGTGTAATACTGAATGAGATTAGAGAGGACAACGGCGGGTCTGCCAGTCCTCTCCGGGTAAGTTTTTTTTTATTATTTAATTTTTATCTTGTAGCGGTTTTTGTCATGATGGTGTGAAAGTTTTTTTTTTTGAGTGGAGAGCATGAGACGAGTCCCGATGTTCGACTGGCCCATTTTATGGGGTCAGGCGTATTTAGTGAAACGGTTAATTTTTTTCTACACCAGTCCGGTTATTTTCTGTCTCCCAGTTTAATTTGCTGAATTTACTAAACATATTAGGATGAATTTAAAAATGTCTAACTTGCAAATTCATTAGTTAAATTATCAACTGAAATGGCTGTATCAGCCGATCCTCAATAAAATATTCAACAAATTTTTTAGTTGAAACTCAAAACTTTTACTTAAGATACATTTACAAGTTTTGATAAGCGAACCACTTTCTTTAGCTGATTCAAGAACAGAAATATCGCTAGTTCACCCATCGTTTTAGTTAAACTATCAATTTTCATTGTTTGTTTCAGCTATTTAAAATAAAATTAAAAACCTAAGAATAATTTTTTTTTAATAATTCATTTATTATTATTATTGAATAAATATGTTTTCATTACAATTTAAACTCATCCCTTGAAATATAAAAATATAAATATGCTCTTTAAATTCATTTGCCGTACTACTGCTACCAGTGTTAGAAACATCTTCGGTTTTCACATATTGGTCGAATTGGTAAGAAAATATTGACCATTTTAAGGAAAAAGGCTAGTTTTATTAGGTAAAGTATTCAACCTGAAATTAGGTTATTAGTTTATTATAAAAAAAAAAAAAAAACTACTATTTTTTTTTATAAATATATTACCAGCGCAATTTTTTTCTGGCGAAATATGGGCCATTCCTCAAAAAGGTATTGTTGTCAGAATGATAGACTGCATGGTTACTTCCACTTCTCTAAAACTGAGCTTTCCGGATCACCAGGATTTTTTTTTTAGCCAATATTGGATACTAACTAGCTCGGTCGCATCAAGTTAAACTTCTGTAGATTGAATTTAAATATTTAGCGACACTCTATGTAATCCATATCTCGTTACTAATGCTCCTACTTACCTATGCTAGTAAATAATTGTTTTTCCCAGGTTTATTATAACTGTAATTAAATTTCCGGTAGCAAACAATAAATGCTTGCAACAGTGAAATTGAGAATCAAATGATTTTCATATTTAATGAATAGAGAGCATGTTATTTGATTTTAGTCCAAAATATCAAATGTTATGTATGACTTTAATATTATTTATAAAACGCATCAATTTACGATTTGCTGCTTTTGTACAGTTTTGGGGTCATATTTGTATTTATATAATAAATACGTCATTAAGCGGACGTAGCAAACAGGCGTTCGAGACATTCCTAGGATGTGAAAGTGACTAGGTTTAAGCAACTACTATTTTGTTTTTCAAACCCAAGCTCAATTTTTTTTTATTTCAAAAGTCCTTTGATTAAAAAAATATAATTTTTTTAATTAAAGATAATATAATAATTAAAATTTTTCGCAAACCATCTTGAATAGAAACGATTACAAACTTCAATTCTTAATTATTTAATTATTAAACTTTAGTTCTTTATTTTGCGCTCTTTTTATAATTTTAAACAAAATTTTAATCATTTTCGAACTGTAATTTAAATGTTGTTCTTGACGTTCTTGTATTGGATCATTCATCATGTAATAAATTTTATAATGGTCAAGTTGGTCGAAGATTTGAAAGACGTTCAGTAGAATCTTTACAGTTTTTGAGATTTGAAAACTCTTGAGGCGTTTATCTTGCCACACTTGAATCTTTTGAAATGAATGAAGAAGTTGATATTATGTTTTTGCCGTTAGGTACCCTGGATATGTTTCAATTTAAATTTTTTGAAAATATTTTGATCAAAATAATTTTTTTATAAATATTAAACATATTACCCTAATTATGGTGAATTAGTGTGAAGACTACTATAAAAATGTTCTAAATATTTTTTTTTTCAAGTTTTACCGTTGATTGTGTTGAGTGGTCTAGAGGCTAGCATGCTGAAATTCAAACTCGAAAGATCCGGGTTCGATTACCGGAAATAAAAGAAAGAAAGAAATTTGAAAGCTATGACCATAAAATGGAGTCAATTTTTAAATAAAATATGACCCATTTATATAATAAAAACGATAAAACAAAAAATATAAGACGTAGCAAACTAAATTCCAATTTTTCAATATGTTGCACCAATTAATTGTATGTGGTTTTTTTTTGTAATTCTTTCGATAATAAGTGTAATCTTCACTTTAACTAATTCTAACTAATTCTAATGCCATCCGTTTCTGCTTAGATTTCACTTATTTCACTTTCTACATTTTGACTACTGGTGGTTGCTGCTCGCATCCCTCCTCCCTTCTCCCTTAGAGTTCATTTTTTTTTCTATCATCAAGGACTGCAGATTTTTTTGTGAACGGTAGGGTTGGTCCATAAAGTTTAGAACCCCCCTTTCCGACTGAGAAGCTTAGCCTTCCAGGCAGTCCGGACCATCGATACATGTACACGAAAACTTTTAGTTTTCGTGACTACGACCTGGAAAACATCCAAACCGTTACACACACTGAACGTAAATTGAGCTACAATAGAACGTATGTCTATTTGAATTGAATTAAATAAAGTGAAGGGCAAAATATGTTTATCAGTAGCTCAACATATGCATATTTTGTCATTTACGGTTTGTGGTCAAACGTTAAAAATAATAGAAAATTAAATCGGTACATATTTGTTTGTGTATAAATTTATGTTATGTATTTTGTAAATGTCAAAAACTGGCTGTTTCTGTTGTTTTGGTTCAATTTTTGATGATTTCAATTCAATCAATTTACTCAGCAATTAACTCGAAAGGAAAGCGGCTAGTGTGAAAAATATTTTTAAAAGTCAGAATTATTTCACTAAATGAAATAATGTATGTTAGATTTTTGCTGCATCAACAAAGTGATGGGTTTTAAAGCAAAATATTTGAAAACTAATATAAAGGCGCCAAGCAATACTCGAAAGAAATATCGAATTAAAAGTATAAAAGCCGTGAAATACCATATTAAAGAAATTAATCTTACGCAAGATGAACTTAAGAATATAGTATCTGCACAAGGCCCCCAAAATTTACAGTACGGAGCTGTGCCCTATTTACTGAAAAAAAGGAAAATTTAATTTGATAAAATTTCAATCGATTGCAATGCCTTGAGATTATATTAATTTATTAGGCATGTTGTCTGTAAAATTTCGAATGTAGTTCAGTTATCGCAAAAACCAAAAACCTCATAAAAACAGTAAAACCAAACTGAAATCAAAACTATATATTTTAAAAATTATCAAACCAAAACCTAATTTTAAAATAAACGAAATCAAAAACCAAATTCTAAGATCATGATTGACGTAATTTGTATTATTAATTTTTGCTAATGATTATTGACAAATATTTCAATTTTTAATAAATTTTCTAACGAAAATTTAGACAACTTTTTAGTCAAAAGAGCAAAACAACAAAATCATAACAAAACCTGTAGCAAAACCAAAACCGAAACCCAAGCTTGTTATTTAGAAAAACCAAAACCAAGATTTAGTGTTTAGAAAAACCAATACTTATCATTTAAGTTCTATTTACACACATCTTTTTTAAAAGACAAAAACACAGAATAGAGAAAAACATACGTAAATACATGTGTGAGAATAAGGCAAAACCATCACTTTTTTTTAAAAAAAGATGTCAATCGTATCTATTTCACTTATTTTTATACCGATGTTACAGATGAAATGTTTGTCTTTTAAAACGGAAAAAATTTTTTTTAGACATGTGTTAGTTAAAAAAAATTATACACACTATGATACTTTTCTAAAATAAATTTTGTTCCTCGATAATTATGATTTATATGATCGATTCTCAAAAATAAATAAATAAAACAAAATCCAAACTAATATGTACCTAATCCAATGTACAGAAAAACCAAATTTTGCAACCCTGGTTTTGAGCTCCGGCTTCTAATGCTATTGCTATTCTTACAGAGTTTTACCAATAATTTTGGTTACATTTTCAGATAAACGATGAAGCTTAAATGTTTAAAGCAAAAACAGTAGTTATAGTTTTTTTTATGATATTAAAAAAAATTGATTATTTCATTTGTTTAACTATAACAGCTGCGTTTTTTTCATTTGGGTCAGGGTCAAGGTCTAGATCAAGTCTATTTTTTACATGTAAAAACAACAACAACGTAACCCAGATATCCAGATAAATATCTATCTATCATAGTCTAAATCAATGATCTAAAATATTTTGGTTACATAAAATTGCAAGAGGTGGCGAAACGTAGGTTTTGATTTTATAAGGTTGGTATAGCATTTAAAACTTATAAATGTCAAAGAAAATTTTTTCAAAATAAAAAACTCTCACTTACTTGATACTTTATTAAATTTGTTTAAAATCAATTTTAGGGCCGATTGTATGAATGCGGATAGAAGATAAATCCTCGGATTAATCGTCGTTTGTATATATACAAACGAAGATTAATCCGATGATTTATCTTCTATCCGCATTCATACAATCGGCCCTGAATATGATTTGTTTTCAACGTGATTTCAATAAATTTGCTTAAAATTAATTTTAAAGCAATACCTGCGATATGAAATCCATATTTTTCAAAGATTAGATGTTTACAATTTTTTATTAATTATCAATTATTTTTTTTCATTTTATTTAACGCCATTTGCAATAATCAATGAACATTGCCATATGCAAAAAATTGGATTAGTGTTTTGGATTAAATTTTTTGAATTTTTTTATATGGAATTTTATTTTTCAAGATGGCGCTAATTATTTTTTGAATTTTTTTATAATGAGTTCTAATTTCAAAATGGCGCTACAAGCTCACGATTTTTTTTCTTCTTAGTTCAGTGTTGCCAACAATTTAAAATAAAATATTTTTTTTCTTTGCGTGACCCACATCGTTTTTTTTTTTCAAACCTTGATCTTGACCCGAATGAAAAAAATCAGCTAATTGACGACTGGTAAAGTGATAACAGCGCCCTCTCTTAGCAAAATTTAAAAACTCTTAAATACGATCGAAAATCAAAATTCAAACGAAAAGTAAGTAAAATATTAATATTTATTCTTTTTCATTTGTTTTGGATAAATAATTTTGTAAAATATAAGTACAAACGATTAAAATTAAAGTAACAATTAATATTTTTTAGGTGAACTGTGAATAATGGATGTTATTGTTTTTATTTCAAATGTTATTGTTTTTATTTCAGTGCAATCTAAAACTGTTATTGTATTAGGAAACTGTTCGAAACATTTTGGCAAATTTTTTATGTTTTCTTCTCGAGTCTGCCAATATATGCAACACTTTAAAGCTTTTGCTAGGAGCTGCACACAATCGGCAAAATAATTTTTAGCACATTTTGAGGAGATATTGAATAGTATAGCGATCTTTATGTTGTTCATATTCATTTTTATGCAATACATCGTCAATATTATACGATTTTTTAGAGACAATCCAATATTAAAGGGCTCTTCTGGCCTTATTAATAAACAACACTTATGTAACCGTTCTAACAAAGTTAGAGTTGGAATTCCAGTCATGGAATTTAATTTTTCGTCAGTATCAACAAGGAACGGTAGATTATTAAGTTTTGCTGGTTCACCATTAACTTGCACAGATACATCGCGCTTGTGAGTTGAATTGAGTTCCTATGCAAACTTGCTTTATGGGTGGCACAACTTCATCTTCCTTGCTGTTAGTAGGATAAGTATTTTCAAAGCCATCTTCTGATTTACTGGACGTATTAATTGATAAACTAGAAAATAAAATATAAGTACATACAAATTTACAATTATACATTAAGTTTCAAAAGTGTAGTACATATTGTTAATTATATTTAACCTAACTTTTCTTGTCTTTGGCTTCATAGTCATTATGCTTGATTGTGGTAAATTTTCTGAGCTAAAAGCATTTCTGGTAAGTAATGCCCTTTTTCGTATATTCGCCCGTGGTAATGGGTTTAGAATCTGTTCTTTCTTAAAATACTTGCTACAGATCCAAAAGTTTTTGGGAATCTTTTTTCCCATCCTTAGAATCCATTCCTTTAATGCTATTTTATTTAGCATGACTTTACGGGGAATATGATGCATGGACACGCCGTTTACATCTTTTGCACTGTGGTACGCCACAATACGATTCGCTGTTTTACGTTTATTTTCCATTTTGCTGTTTAAAATAATAAAATTGTGATCAAATTATAATAGATAATAGAGTTGCAACTTACATTTGAATAAATAAATACACCGATTGTTGCACAAATTTTAAAACTTTTAAATTTAACACAGCTTAAATATTTTTTGGAGTAAAAGTGTATGGTATTTGACATTTGATGTTGTTAAAAAGTTTAACATAAAATCCGCTAGAGCACGTAGGGCAGGTCGTCAATTGACGACATGCCCCATGTGCTCTAGCGGATTTTATGTTAAACTTTTAAATAACATCAAATTGTAAACAAATGTCAAATACCATACACTTTTACTCCAAAAAATATTGAAACTGTGTTAAATTTAATAGTTTTAAAATTTGTGCAACAATCGGTGTATTTATTTATTCAAATGTAAGTTGCAACACTATTATCTATTATAATTTGATCACAATTTTATTATTTCAAACAGCAAAATGGAAAATAAACGTAAAACAGCGAATCGTTATTGTGGCGTACCACAGTGCAAAACCTACGGTGTAGACGGCGGATCCATGCATCATATTCCCCGTAAAGTCATGCTTAATAAAATAGCATTAAAGGATGGATACATGTTCTAAGGATGGGAAAAAAGATTCCCAAAAACTTTTGGATCTGTAGCAAGCATTTTAAGAAAGAACAGATTCTAAACCCATTACCACGGGCGAATATACGAAAAAGGGCATTACTTACCAGAAATGCTTTTCCCTCAGAAAATTTACCACAATCAAGCATAATGACTATGAAGCCAAAGACAAGAAAAGTTAGGTTAAATATAATTAACAATATGTACTACACTTTTGAAACTTAATGTATAATTGTAAATTTGTATGTACTTATATTTTATTTTCTAGTTTATCAATTAATACGTCCAGTAAATCAGAAGATGGCTTTGAAAATACTTATCCTACTAACAGCAAGGAAGATGAAGTTGTGCCACCCATACAGAAAGTTTGCATAGGAACTCAATTCAACACTCACAAGCGCGATGTATCTGTGCAAGTTAATGGTGAACCAGCAAAACTTAATAATCTACCGTTCTTTGTTGATACTGACGAAAAATTAAATTCCATGGCTGGAATTCCAACTCTAACTTTGTTAGAACGGTTACATAAGTGTTGTTTATTAATAAGGCCAGAAGAGCCCTATAATATTGGGTTGTCTCTAAAAAATAATCGTATAATATTGACGATGTGTCGCATAAAAATGAATATGAACAACATACAGACCGCTATACTATTCAATATCTCCTCAAAATGTGCTACAAATTATTTTGCCGATTGTGTGCAGCTCCTAGCAAAAGTTTTAAAGTGTTGCATGTATTGGCAGATTCGAGAAGAAAACCTAAAAAATTTGCCAAAACGTTTTGAACAGTTTCCTAATACAATAACAGTTTTAGATTGCACTGAAATAAAAACAATAACATTTCGATGTTTAAGTTACAGAACATGCACATATTCTCATTATAAAGGCACACATCCATTATTCACAGTTCACCTAAAAAATATTAATTGTTACTTTAATTTTAATCGTTTGTACTTATATTTTTGAAAATTATTTATCAAAAACAAATGAAAAAGAATAAATATTAATATTTTACTTACTTTTCGTTTGAATTTTGATTTTCGATCGTATTTAAGAGTTTTTAAATTTTGCTAAGAGAGGGCGCTATTATCACTTTCTCAGTCGTCAAAAACGATGCGAATGTTTCTGCGGTTTTTATTTAGTTGATAAGTTTTAGTGTAGACGCCACTATAAATGGTAAAAAGAAATCATCGTCATGTCATCTTTTAATTATTTCTACGTGAAATGTTTTATTTTCTATACAATTGTTATAAAATAGTTTATTGTTGAATTAAATCTGTGATTATTTGTCAGACATTTAAATTAAAACATTTTGAAAAACACCTAAGTATCATTCTAACGAACCATATAAATGAGAACAAGTAAAAATCAGTTTTTGATGCTCTAAAATTAGTAATAATTGTTTCAATATTCAAATCTGGTAATCTACTAAAGTCGCTTTCCAATCGAGTGAATTGCTGAAGGAATTGATTGTAGTCAATTGGTCTATTATTCAGTAAATCATCAAAAATAGAGCCAAACAACAAAAAGAGCAATTATTTGACATTTAAAAAATACATAACCAAAATCAAAAATTTAGACACAAACAAAAATGTACCGATTTAACTTTTAATTATTTTTAACCGTAAACAAAAAAATATGAATATGTTGAACTGATGAACTGAATATGTTGAACTGATGAGCCTATTTATTCCTTCATTTTATTCAATTCAATTCAGTTCTGTAGGAGCTCAGTTTACATTCAGTGTAAACTGAAGATTACCGTTCCAAATTCCGGAATACAATTCAGTTTAAGTGAATCATTCAGTAATTCACTGGATTGGAAAGTGGCTCAAGTAAACATAATTGCACGCCGATTTCAATTCTAAGCGTTTTTTCAAAAATCTTTGAAAAAATCATTTCAGCAAGAGTACTATCGCTTATTCTTAGATGTTAAACAACAGTGCCTTCGACTCAGTTTGGTACGATTTGTTACTTTCCAATTTGAAAGAAATTGGTTCACAAGACAAGCAATTGATTTCTTCAATAGTTACTAAAAAAAAAATCGAGAAAATTCTGTCATACTCGCCATTGGAAATGATAAAAGCAAGACTAGAAAAATTCTAAAAGGAGTACTGTGTTAGGATGGATACTTTTTATTATCTTCATAAATGATATGCGTGAGCTTCCCTTAAAAGGGAAGCTTCATCTTTATGCTGATGACGCAGCTCTGATTTATTCCTGTGGCTCACGACAGACAGGGTCTTTTTCAAATATGCAATATGACTTAGACCTACCTATTGTACTTTTAGTCTTCTCGAATTTGCTTTAGTTTTAATGTTTCAAAAACCAAATTTTTGATCTTTCAGTCAGTGTGGAAAATATTCTGACGATGAAGATGTGAGTCTTCGTTTGTTTTATCATTAGCCTCATAATGAACGAGTTCAATGTTAAAAACTATCTTGGTCTAATGCTACGTCTTCCCCCGAACATAAGAACTAGTTCTTGAAAACGAATAAAAGAGCCACTGGCTCTTTTATTCGTTTGTAAGAACTGGTTCTTATGTTCAAAGAAAATTCCTTAAGATTAAAAGAAATTTAATATGCAGGATATAATTGTTATATAAATTATATAAAAATAATTGTACACAATTATTTCTAAGCAAGTTTAAATTCCAAAATGTATTGTTTTCTGACTTAAAAATTTGCTGTACAATAATTGTAGGGAATCCCTGTCTGTTTCTATAGTTTTTTAATTTAAAATCAAAATGGATGTTGGTAAGTAAAAGTAATTGAGATAATAATTGAAATACTGTTTGCTTTATTAAAATTTAAGTACAGGACTAAAAAAAATTTATCTCCCATTCAAATATAAGAACTGGATCTTTTATTCGAAAGCTCTTCTATTTGAACATTTTGGATCAACTTTCTAAATACAACAAAATGACACCTCATTCAAATAGAAGGACCAGTTCTTATTTTCGGGGGAATACTGTAAGCGCTAATTTTAAATGGATCAACATGTTATTATCATAAAAAGCACAATCGTACCTTATTCATTTTTTCTTTAACGAAACGATGAAAGCTGCTACCCTAAAATTTCTAATTTTTATCTATAATTCCTACATTATGTCGCACTTTGTTTACATGATCACTCTCTGGAGTGGAGCGGCTATAGCTATATTATCCAACAACTGAAGGTTTTGCAAAACCGAGCAATTAAATATATTTTAAACGTATCACCAATGTCCTACCCAAGTCGCGGTTTACTACTTGCAGAATTTTTTCCGCTACATATCATTAAGAAAAAGAACTAATTATCTTAATTTATAAATTAGTGACTCAAAGATTAAAAAACAATATTATCCTAATCCCACGAGATTCATAATTACAATACTAGAAGGCGTTCTGACTTCGTTCCAAAGTTTTTCGCAACATGTGTCTCAAATAACAATATTTTGAACAAAGGATCCCTTTAATTCAATCAACTCCCACCAGACATCAAATATGAAGAAAATCTAGGTAATTTTAAATTAAAACTTGTTCAGTATCTTAAATTGATCCGTTCCGTAAATTTTTAATTTTTGATTTAATTTTTGATTTGCAATTTTTAATTTTACCACGTTTACAGCGACATAGCATATTAGTAGATGTATTTTGAATCTGATCTGTGATGTAATTTTAAGAACTTACAACTAATAAGATATCTAAGTTACTAGGCTAATACCTACATAGCATTATTTCAATTATTATTTTTAAATTCATTTGACGCTGTAAACAGCATTGCAAATAAAAATCTTTGATTTCTACACCGTCTCCTGTCCCAAAAATTTTAAATAATTAAATTTCTATTTCTCCGACAAATATTTTTCAACAATCAGAGAAATAATTTGGGGAATGGTCTAGACTCTAGTTATCATTTTTTCATTACTTTTTCAAACGTTTGACAGATACCGGTTTAAACTAAACTAAATTAACATGTGTTTATATCATAAAAGATTTAATTTACAATCTACGGTGTAAAATCATATTAAATATGACAAAATAAAAATTAATATACTATCTAATAATTTGCTATATCGCTGTAAATGCGGGTTATATATGTATTAGACTGGTTTAAAATTAAATTTTGTCAGACGCTCTCTAAAAAAATTCTTTGTGGAAAAAAAACCACGAGGACAATTTTTTTTAAAATCAAAAGAACACGTGCCGCAAAATCGTTGATTTCAATCAAAAGAACACGTGCTTTTGATAAAATCGTTGATTTTTTGAAATATCTCATAAAATATGCAGATTTAAAAAAAAGTCATATATGCATTTTTGTAGGAAATTTAATTTGTATAAAATAATTAAAAACAGCATAAAGGATGCACTGGTGTTTGGGCTGATGCCGGCAATAAGTACTCCTACATGGTTAAAACGGATCCGCACAGGCTTTAATTCCCACTGCCATGCTCCTGAAACCTAGCCGATTTAACCACTACTCCAGAGTTCGTTCTGTAAATATTCAAATTACAGTTTAGCAACCTAGCTCCTATGTCTGCTACAGAATTGTTGGAAGCCATTATCGATAACATCAGTCAAGACTTTGAAAAGGTTAAAAAAGAAGCAATTGATTTATATAGTCTTTCATTTAACGTGAAAGATCATGGATCAAAAAGGCGACAAACGAGAAAAATATGTTGTGATGAAAATAAAGTAGTCAGCTAAAATTTTGCAGCAAAATAAACTTTTATAGTAATAGTATTAGTATTTTTTCCAGAAATGTTTTCTTACTCAAATATGTGATTCTGGAGTTACCGGACATACAGACTAGCGTATGTACATAAAATTTTGTTCTTGTTTTTTTTTTGGACTTTAGGATAAACATTTGGTTTACGCTGATTTGAACTCTACCGATTCTACTGGACCGAAGTAATCGTTGGTTATTTCAAAAATGACATTGATATTGATCAATTTGAAGATGAATTTAAATAGTTTTTGTTGTTCATGATGAAAAATCAGGACACATTAAAAATTATGCTCATAAAACGCCAATAAAAATGTCAAATGTTAATAACTTAACTCAAATGTTTAGAACAATTTATTTACCTATTGTAATGGAAGTGAGGTAAGTTTCTTTCCTAAAGTTCGTGCAAAATTACTTAAGAACCTCCCGAATGGCATTGACAAAAAGCCTTAATGATATTTGGGTCCGTTTGAAGATATACAAAATTTTTTACAAGTACGGGTGCTGTATGTATGTTTCATTCGATTTTCATGATAATCAGTTTAGTCGTCAGTTTCACATGTCTTGTTAGCTTTCTTGAGCAGTTTTTTAATAGTCGATCTATATTTTTTCAGTTTTCCTTTGAATCCCTTTGTGAATTTCCTTTTCTATTCATCACTCTCAGTGGTTATATGGTTCTTCAAAAGTATTTACCATACAGTCTTGAATCCAATCCTAGATGCTCGTTTAAAGATCAACAACCTTTCAACAACAATTCAAAATTTATGAATTCCGATTCATACAGCGCTAATCCCGGAATTACAATCCCTAATTGAAAGAATACAAACCGGTGCGATCCTAACAAGCATCTGCCTTAAGTTGGTTAATCTTAACAAAAATTTTGTGGAAAATCTAGCAACTTTTCATATGATAAATTATTGACAATATTTCTTTATAACCCACGTCAAAACCTGCTTAAATATATGGAACTAATATAGTTTACTTTGGATTCCACTCTTATGTATTGACAAGTTTTAGCATTATTCCTAATTGCAAGTAGAAATGTATTATAGTTCATGAGATGACCGATGGTAATAAATGACCACCAACAAAGCCCTACAAAAAATAGGAGACCCAGAGTTTTAAAAAATTTTAAAAAAATTCAAAATTATATTTTAATATTTCTTTATTATTTAATTTGATTTATACTTTACATTAAACTAATAATGTATATCTTAATACTATTTCAATAATATTTTTACTTAAATAGATTCTTAAATAAAAGATTAATATAACTTTACAAAAATATTATTGATTTTTTTTAATTATTTTTAAATTGGATCGTGTTATCGACATTAAAGACCAATCGTTTATTTTAGACATAAAACTTACGATCACGATGTCGTTTGTAAATTTTTCTTCTAATTATAAAACTTAAGTGAATTTCTTTTTATGTACAAATGAATATTTACACCATTTTTATGTTATAAAATCTATTTTATTCGACATAGTAGCATAAAAATTTGTGATTTCTTAAAATTGTATTGCCAACGTTAAAATAAAATAAAATTGTTCATATCAAATTTGTTCGTTAGTTATAAAAATAGAAAAAATTGTAATAATTTTGATGTTATTTTGTGTAATCAAAATCACAATTTTACCTTAATTTCAGTCAAATAAAATAATTATATTTTCAAATATTAAATAATAATATCTAATTATTTCACGTTTCTTTTTCATATATAATATAATAAAGTCTTAAGCAGATTTATTTATTTTTATTATTATTTCTTAAAAATTAAGAAGCACTTAAAAAGATTTGTTTCGTTTTATGTTTTATAAATAAAATTATAAAAAATATTAATATTTGATATTATTATTTGATATAATTAATTTTGTTTATATTTATGTCTTATCACATTATTTTTTTTTTTAAATGATTTATATAATTTGTGGATTTTTTTATTGCTGTTTTATTGTAGTTTCGTTGTTTGGTTTTAGGAATATTTAATATTTATCAAATTAACGTTTTTGGTAGCATTTTATTTAGTTTTTTACCTTAAAAGAATTACGATATTATTGTTTTTCTTTTCGATTGTGTTTTACTTTTGTATTAAATGGCAATATTATATATAAAATTATAGAATTTTAATTAATTTAATTTATTTTATTTATGATTTATATTTTCTTATTTGTTGGGGTTTCATTTTCGTCCACTAAAAATATATAAAAAGAAAAGAATAAAATAAAATAATTATATAATAATAAAAGTTTTGAAAATAAAAAAATGAGATTAAAGAATATATGAATTTAAAAAGAATTATAAATGGTATGATTGTAGATGTTGTGATTTGAAGAGAATATGTACTCTAGATATCCATAATTTTAATTGCCCATTAAAATATTTAAAAATGACAAAAAACTGCTGAAAAGTAGAAAAATTGTTAAGGTTAATAGTTTATGATACACAAATTATATATCTAAGTTATTGTAAAGAAATTTTGAAAGAAAATGAAAATGTATTTTGATTGCTTAATTTAATAATTACTTCTAAAGCTTTTCTATAATTTGCCAGCATAAACCTTTAAATCTTTTTGTTGATTTAAATTAAAAAAAACTATATATTTTAATTACGATAATTGTTATGAAAATGCTATGAAGGTACATCTTGAATATTTTCCAAATATATTTGACCACGATAGTATTAACATTCTTTCAAACGATTTCAATCAACCTTCCACAATTTACAACGAAATGGGCAGGGTAGAAGAAACCCTAACTAATTTTATAATACTTAGAAAACTCATTTTACGCATGGAGTTAAAATAGGCGATTGCTCAACAACATCTTCCATTTGCATGAAGCATTTATTAAGAGACCAACATGAGCAATACTACACCTGGTGGTCTTAGCCCAATCAGATAATTTAAAGAAATAAAACACAAATCAAGGTAGACGTCCTGCGTGCACTCCTTGAAAATGTATCCCATTTTTTAGATTATCTCTATCCTTCTCTTATGCGGGCATATTGTTCCAAAAACAATCCTTTTGCATAGACGAACCTTTTATTCTTGGACAACCTAAAACGAGATTGTTTAACATATTTTCTACTATTAAAACAGATAGGTTCATTGCTGTATGTATTTTAAGTTGTGCTAACAGTGTGAATTTAAACAAGGGAAAAAAATTGAGTGTGGAAACACTCAGCGACAGCCGACACAACAATTGTAGTTATGGATTAAATATATGGTCGTTTGTAGAGTTAGGACTGGTGTCAGAACAACAAAAAACCCACTATTGTTACTAATCTAACACTGGAAAATTTATTACTGTTTTTTGAATACTTTTTAACTTTGTTTTTAAAAAAAAGTCATGATTTTTCTTAAGTCCATTATGCCAAACTTCTTTGAGTTCTTCTTGAGTTGTTGTACAAAGAACAAACATTCAATCTAATATCAAACGAATCCAAATTTTCATGTTGAGTTGGTATAACTATATTTTTTCAGTTTTCTTTGGTGCAAAACTAGCTTTTTATGTTTAAGAATACATTTAGATATTAAAGAATATATTTAAATTTGAATAAAATTAACACATTGTGTCTTCACAACTAAGTGAAAATTATCCTTTTTTTATGAATAAAATAACAAAAATACTTATTCTTGCGCAAATAAAATAAAATATTTCATATTTAATATAACTCTTAAGATATCGCCAGGAATTATTATAAAATTTTGAAGATGATGTTGCGTAGAAATTAACTGGAGTCTTTCAAATATATCGGACAGACAGGTAGTAGTTTAAAAATTTGAGTCAAAGAGCACGTATCAGATATCAAACAAGCATTTGGCGATGCAGCCTTGACAAATCGTTTGACCGTCTCAAATTCTAGTACCTCGATATGTATATCCCTTTTGACAGCTAAAAAGTTATGGAGGAATATGATATTAGAAAATCGATTTTTTTTGCAACATGATATACTGAATGAATTATTCAATCAATCATTACATCAATAATAAAGGCTTCATTCTTTAATTCTTAGTTATAGATGCTTTTATAAAATGTAAAGTCAAATACTATTTTTCTCCAACCGGACTAAAACCTTTGGATATATTTTACAAAAAATATGTCATTTGTGTATTGCATCTAGTTGCCATGGTAGCAGTCTCAAAAACTATAATTTTTTGTCCCACGACAAAGAATAAACAAATCTATATTTCTATGCAAACCAAAAATCAAAGTTTGATTAGGAAATTAATTATTGATTGACAAAAAATTGAAATGGTTGCTGGGATTTAGTTTGAAATGTAAATAGTTATTTGTTTCACTAGGACAAAAAATTATGGATTTTGGAACGAGCAAAAAGGAATATTGCGAGTTCCAAAATTCATTTTTAGTCCGAGTAAAACATTAAATTTTTTCTTCAACTGTTATTTAATCTATTGTTTAGTAAAATTTGATAATATTCAACATTAAAATTATATTTTTATTCGCCTACATATTAAAGTGTTTCTTTATTACTGTGAATTGCGGCCCTAAAGTGTCACTTTTTAACCATATATTTTGTTATCATAGTTACGTCCAAAAAAGTAAAAAACATTTGTATTTGTTTACATTCCATGAAAAATAGAAATTTTTATCAAAGCAACCTTTCGATTCCAAATTTCCTAATCCAATCAAAATATTAGTTATTCTTTGTTGTCATATACGATTTGTTTGAAAAAAAAAAAAACAAATACATTGGTCAAAGGCTACTTGTTCAACGTATTTTTATTTCAAAATTTATAAAATTTTAAATTTTGATTTAGATTAAACAATTTTTTAAAATATTTTGCTTGCGGCGAATAGAATATAGTATATGATGCACGGACGTAAGCCATTTTGGACCTAATGTGTGTGCTAATCTCGGCTGGCGCCTCGATTCACAAACTCCACATACATCCAAAAACCTTAGCTTTACGTCCTTGCATCGTAATGTACTATTAATTAACATTTCAAACTAAATCCAAGCAACTAAATTTCAACTTTTTGTCAAAGAATAATAAATTTCCTATTCAAACTTTGATTTTTGTTTTGCATAGAAATATAGATTTGTTTATTTTTGTCCTAGGACAAAAAATGATAGTTTTTGGGACTGCTACCATGACAACTAGATGCAATGCAACACAAAAATGACATATTTTTTGTAAAATGTATCCACACAAAAAGTGCAATTTTTACTCCGGTTGGAGAAAAATATAATTTAATTGTTGAATATTTTTAAATTTTATTAATAATAGATTCAATAACAGTTGGAGAAAAAATTAAATGTTTTACTCGGACTACAAATAAATTTTGTATCTCGCAAAATTGCGGTACTTCGCTATTGCGTCGAACCGCAACCCTTTTTACTCGTTCCAAAAGCCATAACTTTTTGTCCTAGTGAAACAAATAAATATTTTATTCAGTTTTATTTTTTTTCGTATAATCTGGTAGCTTTATAATTCATCGTTCATCCCAAGTATATTTGATCTTATAACACTATCACTCGTAAAGTTTTGAGGTTTTTGTAAATGATGGAAATTATAGCACTTGACGATGGCCTATGAAGACGAAATGCTCATATATAAATTTATAATATATTTAAAATATTTTGTTTGGGCAAAGTGTTTTTTATCTCAACTTTTAACAAAGAAATTTTACTTTCAACAAAACGTCAGCTAAAAAATTCCTTTCACTCTATTTATTTGCGTTAAGTATTTTTGCATAGATAACATAATAAGTTGATGTATATACTGTGTTTCATAACCATAATCGTAACTTAAAAATAAAAATTAATAATTAAATCAACAAAAAAAACTAAAAATATAATAAAATAAAAAAATCTATAACAAAATAAAACAGACGTCAATCACAATTAAATACTTGCACAAAACTATATTATTAATATTAAACACAAAAGTTAAGGGTAAAATAATGTTATAACAAATAAAATTAAATATTATTTACAATAAGTTAAGAAAAACAAGGATTTAAAAACAAAACAAAAACACAATTGTCATTGTAGGTAAGTACACAAATATGATGAACAGCGGTGGTGATATTATAATACAGAGGTGAGAAGAAGGAGCTAGATAATTTGTACAATAAAATTTTTAATGGATTATTTTATCTTTCAGATCGATGTTGATCTAAACAAAAAATAACTTCATGATATTTGAAAAATATGTATTAGAAAAGATTTAAAAAGATCGAAATAATTTACAAATATATGCAACTCGATTCCATTTTAAATCGAACAAAAAATTAATAAGCGATGGTGATATAATCATTGGAGCTACGTGAGTTCAATTTTAATATATTCAGAACTATATAAATTTATTAAATAAGTAAATAATTTAAGGACAATGTAGGTAAGAACAAGTACTTTAAATTTACAGTTGTTTAAAATGGAATCGTAAAAGTTGTAAATAATTTAGTTATAAGGTATTTAAAAATATTTAATTTAAATTCTTCTTTCTTAAAAAAATAAAACTACCAGTTGTGATCTGTATTATCATTCTTATTTTTGAAATTACCTTATAACTAAATTTATGAAAATATTATTTCAAAAAATTTACAATGTTTTAGAGAAAATAGCAGAATGAGTTTAACGATTTTGTTTTTATAAATTTTGTCAAAAAAAATTATTCTTACCGATAATTTAACTTAAAATTTTGTCTAATGTTTAAATTTGGATTTCACATTTTTTCTAATATCAATTATTATTTAATTACTAAAATCAATTGGTATCTTAATATAAGAATTAGATAGTTGTTGTATGTATAGTAACAATGTTCAACTGTAGAATTAAACTGTTATAACCTATTTAGTGTACTGCTGCTGTTAAATTAACTGGTGAATTATTACTATTTAGGCCAACGTAATTGTTAGCATAGTTTGGTAACGCTTTATTAAAATACTGTGAAAAGTTACTAAAATCGTATGGACTTTTGGTTGTCATTGTCTTAAAATAAATGTCAAAGACTGGATTTCTTGAAAATTGGGCAATTGGCGAGGGTGGTGGAGGAGGGGGAGGAGGAGGTGTTGTTGTTGTTGTCGTAGTTGTTGTAGTTGTTGTTGTCGTTGGACTATAATAATTATATGAAGCTGTACTAAATCTATTGTTTGAAACATATGGATATATTTTGGTGATAAAAGGTGATAGGGTGGCAGGTTTTTCTGTACTAAATCTATAGTTAGAAATAAACGGGGACTTTGTCGAAAATATGATAGGTTTTGGTGTGAAATAACCTCCAAATACACTAAAGTTAATTTTGCTTGACGGTGGCGTATTTGTTGTGGTTGTTGTTATTTCAATTTTAGGATTTTCATAAACTGGCGCAGCCGTTGATGTTACTTTAGAAAAACTGTTGAAAAATGGACTGTTAAAATAACTTCGTCCAGAGAATGGAACAAATTTTGATGCTGGTTGAGCTAATGTTGATTCTGTTGGTTTTTGTGTAGTTGTAGTAGCTTGAGTTATAGTTGTGGTTGTAGTAGTAGTAGGAGGAGGCGTTCTGGTTGTTGTTGTTGTAGTAGTTTGTGATTCTGGTACAGCATTGTAAATGATTATATCTGTATCTGAGCTATAGTTTCATCAAAAATAAAAATATTTGAATATACAATAAACAGAAAAAAAACTTAATAGGAAACAGCGTTAAAGAAAACAAATAACATTTATTTGAAAAATTAAAGTGCAGATTTTTTTATAAGTAAAATAACTCAATTTACTCAAAAACAGTTGTGTTTACGGTTATGTTGAAAAGAAAATATAGTGATTTGATTATTATTAAGAAAACGGAAATACAGTGCTTCTTAATGTTTTGATTATCAAAGGGTTTCGAAATTTTAAGTGATTTTCGACTTCGGGTTTTATTTTATTTTCGAATGATTTCATGCTGAATGATAAATTTAAAAAACATCTGTTTACTTCTTACCTAATTCATCATTTAAAATAATTTTTTTTTCTGTATTACCACCATGAAGGATTGAACTGGGCATACCTGAAAATTTCATTTCCTTTGATTATCATTTGTTTTTTTTTAATATTATTGGTAAATAAATTTTGCCGGGAACCATTTCATTATTGAAATCCATTTGTTATATTAATTGATTGTTGAAGGAATGCTGTTATAAATTCAAACCTTTATTACTGTTACTGTTAGTGCCTTGGTTTTTCCTTTGGTAAATTTATATTAGTAATGTTTGTTATCATTCACTTCAAGAGAAATAAATATCCAAGATGTGAAATAACCAACCATAAAAAATTACCGTACAATTTTTGTTAGGAGATTTAATATAATTCCAATTAAACGTTATCTTTGTTTGAAATTTTTTTAAACTCAACCGATTTTTAATTAACATATTAAGAAGCACCGTTGAGTGTGTAGAAAATAATTTAGAATTATACTTACTTTAGTGGTTGAATATATGAATTAGGACTGGCGTAACTGGGTGTATGTTGTGAATAATCTGGAATTATATTCTCGTTTTCGGCCACACATCGACCATCAAGACAATGCTAAAATAAATAACAAAAAATTTAAGCCCATTTTTCAAAATATGAACTCGTTCTTTTATTACCGATCCGTCACCACAAGGTGATCCTTCAGCTGCTGGTCGATAAGCGACACAATAGCCACTTGCTGAATCAAAACAAAATAGTTGCGCACAAACACGTTCATCTTTGAAACAAGCTGATGTACCACGATCTCTGCGACATTGAGCATCTAATGAAAGTAATGTGCCTGGTAAGGTACGTCCTAATGCTTCATCTTCATGTGGTGCATTGTGTAAACAACTTGCTGTATCACCACTGTAATAAAAATGTTATCATGTAATTATTCTTAACTTATTAAGTTTAAAACTTTTAAAAATTGTTGGATGCTGTCAGTCCATGTACTCAACTATTAAGTAAGTAACTCCATCCCTTATGATGGATGGTACTATAATGTACATACAGTCATTTTCTTTAGGATTAAAAAAGAAGTTGATTTATTAGAAAATTAAGTTTAAATTAAAATTAAAAACATTGAACAAATCTTTCAACAACTTTTTAATTCATTTGCGTTGATTGACCATGGATGAGTTAGAAAAAATTCTAATAAGTCAATAAAATTCATTAGCCAATAAAATTCTAATACGAAAGATCACAAGTTTTCGTTTAAAACTCCAAACATGGATCAAATAAAATTTAATATACATTTGGCAATGATTAGTCGAAAAATTGATATTTACCGGATATATGAGTACATATTACTTTCAAATGTTGAAATTCAAATAAAATTACCAAATAGAATGACAGTTTGATCGCAAAATCAAAATAAATTTTTTCGTATGAGTAACATTCACATTAACATATGCAGAAGTAGGCAGTTTTATTTTATCGTATTGATTTTATCTTAATCCTTGGTTAGGTATTTCCTAAGAAAGAGTTGTTTTGTTTTCATTTTATAAAGCCGGTTTAGCTCTAAGATGAAATGTATTGTCGTTGTAGAAAGCTATCAGAACAATAAGTAATTGCATGATAATAGTTGTAGAGTTTTATGTTCTATGTTAAAGTTGATGGTACCAGTTCTTATTAGTACTAAAGTGTGATAACTATGAAGATTTTTGTTTGAACTCCATTTAGTTTAAATAGCTTTTTCCTCTTTTACAATACTTGTAAATTTCGCAAATATCAATCTCTAAAAATTAAAAATATTTATTTTTCAAAAATCATACTGGACTAAAAAAAATGTAATAATTGTAATGTAATAAATGTAATAATAATAGAACGAACACTCCATTTAAGTAAAATAAGAATTTTTTATATCGTTAGGCTGCTATTATTATTTTTGCAATTTTTAAAAAATTTGTCAAAAATTTTCCTTTTTACCTCAAAAAGCAGTTTATCGCAAGTCAAAATTTTTTTTCTGTATAACTTAAAGGAACTAGGAAATATTTAAAAAAAATCTATTTACTTTAAGAAATGATGAAAACTTTGTATAGTACATGGCGACCATTTGAATCCTCTATCTGTATGCCTTAAATCTGACATTATGTATCCATCTTCCCATCTACATTTTTCTGCTCCCGGTCCTCCTAAGTAGCTTGGTGGGGGTGATCCATCATGTACAGCTCCTAATAAATGTCCTACTTCATGAGCAGCTACAATAATTCCACTGAAACCACCGGTATCTTCAATAATAGCAACGGAATTGACTTTCTCGAGACGTTTGTTTACCACACAAGCTCCTCCAACATATGCGAATCCTAGACATATTTTTCAAAATTAATTTGATGTAAAAAAATTTAATTAAATTCATTTTTTTGTTTTAAATAAATTCACCAAAAACAAAAAACGAAAAATAAAACCAGTAAATCCAACTAACATAAATGAAACTAAAACCTTTAATTGCTCTAAACTTACCATTACCATTAGTTAATATAATAAAGTAAAGTAATACAAGCTAATGAAACTAAAGCTACTGGAATTAGATAACTTACCTTTCAACAGTTTATTTTAGGTTTACAAATTGTTTGAAAGCTTAGAAATAATTCATTTAGAAAGATTTTAATGTAGGAAATAAACTGTAGAAAATGCGAATGATTGATAGATTGACTAAATTGACAATCGATTGTTAGAAATAAAAAAATTAGCCTTTGTACAAAGAATATAATTTAAATACATTTCGTGATGTTTTTGTGCAGAAGTTCTATAGAATATTTTTTCTAGAAATATATAAATAATTTTTTTCATGCGACATAAATATTTTATTTACAAATTTTAAGATGTGAAAATTGGTAGGAAATAATTTAAACTTGAATTGTGTTGGACTGAAATCTTCAGAGTCAGATAGACTCAAACTTCTCTAACAACATAATTCAAATAAATTACATAAATAGTTTTGCCTGAAAAAAGTGTTTTTATAGAGTTTGATAGAAAACATACAAATTTTATAAAAATATGCAGGATAATAATTTACAATGATAAAAAGTGCCATTCAATTACGAATACATCAATAAATATTATAAAGAAATGTATATATTTTACAACAGTTGGTGATTTAAATGTGATTGAAAAAGAACAAAAAATACAAAAATATAAATTCACAAAGTAGGAAATATGTATAGAGGTTGATCATCGATATATTGGTGAAAGGGATAATCTAAATGGAATTTCTTTAAATTACCTGCAGTACCACGATTACATGCGTCATTCGCATATTGCCTTCTGCACATATCAAGTCTGTAAAATAATTCAAACAGAAAATTTGAGTTTTTTCCGAAATTCTATTGTGTAGAAATCATTTTGCTCTGAAGATTTTGTTGATAAAAGCGATGAATAATACCTGTTCGATTTTAATATTATAATATTAATGCTAAATTAATTATAAGTTAATTTGAACAATTTTGCTTTTATATGGTTTAGTTGAAAAGCATAAAAACAAAATAACTTTTAAAAATTTCCTTGTTATCCAAATACTAAATATTTCTAAGTTAATTAAGAATATTTTTTTTAAATAATTAATTTAAAAATATTAAATTAATAATCCCAATTTTATCCTTTTTAAAAAAAAATAACAAAAGTTAATGGTAAAAAATAAAATAACGCCAAATAACAAAATTAACATATTTTTCAAAAATTTATGTGATTACCCGCTGTCCCTTTTGTACAACGGCCTCCTTTTCTCCTTCGACACATATCGTATCTGTTGGTTTAATAAAAATTAAGTTTATATACAATTAATTTATTTTCAAATTTACAGTTATGATTGAAATGGAAATTTAAAATTTTGTGACGAGAAAAAGATATCCTTGGACAAACCATTCAGAAAAACAATCTATTTTTATTTTTAATACGAAGGAAAGCATCAAATCTGAAGCAACAAATAGATCGGTGAGAATTTTAAAAAAATGTATCCTTCCGGCAACTACAAAAATAGGTTTATTTTTGGTATTTTAACAACTATAATTTTTTGCGTTATTAGTCTTAATAGAATAAAATAAACAGCGTTCAATTCTATTCTGTTATGTGATTGCTGCGGAACACACTATTAATATTTTATTTGGTCAGTGTTTAATGATATATTTTATTTCCCGAGCAAAAGTTTACAGATTTACAAATTTTGCGAGAGCATAAAATTCATTAAATACAAACCCAATACAACTTTTTATCCTTCCGACAGAGTAGTATGTATTAACTTAAATTGAATTATTTTAAAATTCATTGTTAAATCAAGTAAAACGAATAAAAACACAACAATTATTTTATTTTTCTGGTACCATTAACTACAAACAATTAAATACATTTTATTCAGTTCCTACTAAATTGTTTGGTATTTTGAAAATAAAATAATCTACAAAGAAAAACACCAAATTTTATGCTAATAAGAACTGAGAAACAGTTAAAAGAAAAACAACAAAAACAGTTATAAGAAAATTATTTTTTATTAATTGAAATTCAATTTAATTTAATCGTAGTAGGTTTTGCCTTTTTCAATATTCAAGAGAGGGACATGTGCATTAGTTTGAATTTATTGTTCTTTTAATATAATCACAGCGAACAGTTTTTTGTTTATTTTTTTATAAAATACAATCAAGTTATTTTTAAAATACAATCAAAAAAATTTATTTCAGAGTTCAATACAATACAATCAAATAAATTGGTTTATTTAAACAGAATAAGACTAGCAGCTGTTCATTTCATTCTATTAAAACTCATAATGCACACACTTATTGTTCTAAAAAACAAAAATAAACCTGTATTTAAAGTTGCTGGAAAATAAAACAATTTATTTGATTGTATTGAACTCAGAAATAAATTTGTTTGATAGCATTTTATAATAAAAATCAAAAAACACATTTTCACTCTGATTATATAAAAAACAATAAATACAAACTAATGCGCATGTTCGTCTCTCGTATTTTGAAAAGGTAAAGGTTTTGTGATTGTTTTTTGTTTCTCAATTCTTATTAGAATTTTGTAGTTAGAACTTAATGTTTTTCATTGTAGGTCATTTTATTTCCACAATACCAAACAATTTTATAGATATCGAAATTGATTAAAATTTATTTAATTGTTTGGATTTATGGCATAAACAAATTCGTTGTTTTTTATTCGTTTTACTTGTTATATCATTGAATTTTAAAGTTATTCATTTTAAATTAATACATGTTACTCTGTCGGAAGAATAAAATGTTGTATTGGATTCGTGTTTAATGACTTTTAGTCTGGTGAAAATTTTCAATGCTTGCTTATGCCACTTTTTCTCGAAAAATAAAATATAGCATTAAACACTGGTACAATACAATTTATTTTATTAATTTTGACTTCTCTTTTTGGGAATGTTATATTTTTTACCTTATTCGCTCTAAAAGAACCAGTAAATTAGTACATTCGTTCGTTTTAAACTCATTTACAAACTCGATTACACATGAAAATTCGTTGTTTTATTTTTTTTTGATTTCTTTAAACTTTATTTCGCTTATTTCTCTTGTTTTAAATTACATTATGTATGTAATTGTGAGCAAGATATAATCTGGACTTTCACTCATCTAATATGGAGTATTACGTAAGGTTCGCAAAAGAACCATAAAATATTTATTGGTTTAATGCTACGGACCAATCAGTTGAGAAACACTGTTCTAGACTGAGTTGTGAAAACCTGACCATTTTCGATTTTCTCGAAGCTTGGTATATTAGTAGTATGGACAAAATAAAAAATACAACTTATTTAAGAAATTTTTTAAAAGTTCATAGTTTGAGCATAGGAGGCACCGCATAACATAAAGCATAGACTGAGGTAAGTTTGAAATTAAATTGCTTAGAGACAGTATACCGATTTCATTTTTATTGTTTGACAGGTGATTAGTTAATCGTTTGAAACAAAAAATAATTAAACAGTTTTGTAATTAATTTTAAAATAGTCGGAATCAAATTCTTCAAAATTAAATATTTCAAGAAAACGAAAAAATGCCAATTTGTAAATTTGACAAATTTTAGAGTAAACGGTTGGTTCTATTTAAAAAAGTAGAAATAATTAAAATATTAATCTTTGACCGTAGCGCCATCTTTAGAAAAGATTTTTTAATATTTTAATTTTAAAATTAATTAAAAAAACTTAATTAATTTTTTTTCTAAAGATTAACGTATTACCTATCCGTATTATCTATCAAACGTATTATCTATCAAAAAAGGTTGTGGAAATCGGTATAGTCGTTTATGAGAAATTTAATTTCAATGTCCTCGGATTGACAAAATTTTCATTTTTCGTGTATGTTGGGATGCCCCTTATGTTCAAATTATGCACTTTTAAAATTTTTTAAACAAGTTGTATTTTTTATTTTGTTTTTATATATAAGTTTCTGGAAAATCAAAAATGGTTAGGTTTTTACAATTCGGTTTAGCTAGAACAGGTTGTTCTTCTATTTTTAAATAAATTTATAAATCGTTCAAAAATTTATTTTTCAGGTAAAGATAACATTTTATAACTGTAAATTAAGGGTCTCAACTCTCGATCGTTCGATAAAGGAAAAAAAGTTTTAAAGTTTTTGCTCCAATTTGCTTTTCGAAAAAATAATGGCGAGACATTTTGAACGTTTTGCTCTTGATTATAAAAATCAAAATAAAAGTAAAAATAACAACGTCATTAAAATTGTTAAAAATAAATAAAATATGATTTTATTATATGGAATAAAAAAATGGAATATGTTACAAAAAGGAACAAAGACAGAGATGCAAGAAAGACTGATGGCAGCTGTAACAGTAAATTATCATCAGTAGTCCTATTCCGGTACGTTGTGAAATATAGCAATTTTTTCATAACTATGAAGCATTCCGTCTCGTAGGAAATAACAAATTATTATTAGAAAACATTTCTTCATTTTATCTATTCTCACAGGAAATGTTGGACTACGCGCACAGGCATGAAAGAAATAGGAATGGTGTATATAATGATTTTGATGATGTCGAAAGTGTACGAGATAGTGTGAGAGTGAAAGAAAACAAATACGAATAAAAACTAAAGATACAATTAGAAAAGTTCGAGAAGTTGGCGATAGTTATAAAATAGCTACTTGGATTAAGGAACTTGAACAGAATGCAAAATATATACATATTATTTTAATATGACCAATATTTTCACTTTATCATAATCTAAAAGTCAATCCAAGTAAAAGGAGGTCAACTCTTATCTTGGGTTAATTTGAAATTATAACGTAAGAAAATATAATGTTAAATAAATTAACATCAAAGCATATATACCAAACTTCTTTTCTTTGGCTCAAATATAGATACACCTGTTTTCAATCATAACTGTAAAAACTTGATATAAAATGATACAAAAATAAATCAAATAAAATAATATTATCTTTTTTATACATTTAATTAAATTCACTTTTCAATTAATCAAAACTTATAGTTTAATTTTATTTATACGAATTTCAACTCTCCCAAAGTGTAACATAATCGCCTCTTGTTTATTTCACAAAATCGCAAGGACAAACAAAACATGTCAAACTTGTGTTTATATATGCCAATATCAGTTTGGTAAAATCGCTGTATAAAAAAACGTTAAAGAAAACTAAACTCAGTTGAAGAATTAAATAATTGAAAAACAAATGATCTATTTGAATCAACAAAATTTGAAAATAATTGAATTTTTTTTTAAATAGAAAAGAGATAATTTTATTTTAACTTCCGGCAATTTGAAAAAAAAATTAAATTTTTATCAAGTCCTTGATCTACAATAAAAATAAAAATATATTTTGAATAAATTTATTAACAATAACATTTAAAGTTTTTTTTAGTAAATTCAATGTAATATTATTTTACTTACTTTGTGATAGCAACAGCAATATCGTAAACCGGTAGTCGCCTTTCTCTAAACAAATATTTTCCCATATCGGTAAGGGCAGCCGCTGAATCGATTGCATCACGTCCAACACGATTTCTTTCCAAATATGGTGTTGCATCACGTCCCTGAAAGAAAAGAAAATATGATAATAAATAATTAAGTAATATATTTTTTTTATATTTTGACTACTTTGGCAATGACCTTAAAGTAATTAGGAGATTATTTTAAGCGTTTATGCGTTATTTTAAGTGTTTATGAGCGAAATAGTTCCTTAATAATAAAATAAATGTTTTATTATTTTAATTATTTGGCGAAGCTGCATTTAGTTTCAATGAAACATAAAATTTTTTTTTAATTTATGTAATTGATAAAAATACAATAAATTAAATTGAAATTATTTGATTGTTGCAAATATACACTTTGATAAGTTTTATTTTTTAAAGCATTTATTCCGTTGATTTATAGCATTTTTTCCGTTAATTTATACGAGAATATAGAAATTATGAGGTGAACTAAGGATATTTATCTATAGTTTAAATTGAGCTCAAGTTGTACGCCTACTGCCGCTAACTGACCTGTATTATTTCAAACTAATTTACGGTATATTATAGCTTTTAAGCTAAGTAGTCGACTATACAGCGTTGATGCCGGAGTTGTTAACCTTGGTGAGGAGATTATTAAAAGATCCAAAATCAAATGTGGGTGTGGTAACTATGTGAATACGGCGGTGAGGTAAAAAAAAGAGAAATGATAACAGTAACATACTAACAACGATACAATAATAAAGTTTTGTCAATCATCGACCTACTAATTCACTTCCTTATTTATGAACTAATTATCACAATATTAAAAAATAAAGCAAGTTATATATTCAAATGATAAGGTTAAAAGTAATTTTATCAATATATCAAATTGATATATCAAAACTTCTTTGATTACCAATAATTAGAGTAAAAATATATAAACGGAATGGTCAGTTTTTGAAACTATAAAGTCTAAACGAGGAAGTTGAAACTCGTAATTTGTAGTTATTAAATTTTAACATTCGGTTGCTGTTTGGTAGTATTATAAATGTTTGAGTCAATTAAAAGTTTGTTGATTTATTTTAATTTTTGATTCATTCATTTGTTTTATTATTCAGAACACTATCAAATCCATTGTAAACGTTGCTTTGTGTAGGTGAAAATCGCATTTAATTTAAAATCAATTTGGAACTTTTAATTAAAATAAAAGTAATTTTTCAATCTGGAGCAAACTAATGCTTTGCTCGATACACTGAAAGAATGCGTGAGAGTTTACATTTACAAATTCATTCTTAAGCAGAACTTTTTTAACAATCACTTTATATTATTGAAATTTAATTTCTATTAATCGATTAATCATAAATATTTTAAGCAAACAAAGAATTGAATTAAAAACATTATTTCCCCGAATTATTCGCTGACCTTACACCACAGTTATTTTACTTTTGTTTTAACCTTTTTACAGTAGTTAATTATCTAAATAACATTTAAAAAAAAGACAAACATCCTTTCTCAATTTTAATTAGATCTAAAAGAAGAACAAAATTTCATCAATGTTCAATTACCACATTATTATTTTGTTATATTGACCACAATCAATCACTATAAACATTAAAACAGATTCTCGACCTTAGCTTTATTCTCATACCAAATCATAATTTTATAATATAATTAATTTAATTTTTTGACCATTAAAATTCTATTTGCATAATTAAAATTAATTATTTTTTTGGAAGCTTATTGAAAAGTGAATGGAAAACATCATTTTTTTGTTTTTGGTATGAAGATGTTAAGTGTTAACTGGTGTAAGTTAAGAATGTCATAGAAAATTATTGAAGGTAATAAATATTATGTATAATTCTGAAATATATTGCAACTAATTTTTGGACAAAAAAAAACGTTAATGATCTTAATTGATGAGAAAATTTATTGAAATTAATTATTTCTTAAGACGAGTGTATTTGTAACAAATTTTGAAAGTTATAAAACGTAATAATTCTGTCAGGATTGAAGGTGTTATTTTTAAACATCGACAAGTGGTTTAAAAATTAGATTTTTTAACTTCGTTTAAATATCAAACCGAAATTGCGTAAATAGAATATTTAAAAATTATGTTGGCCAATTACGTCCAATGTTTCAATAAAAATGTATTAAAAATTAAAAAATAATTTTATAACTAAATGTAAGCCTACAGTTAACATTTATGATATCCTTTAAAAGTATATTGTCCTCTTTACCACACCATAATAATACCAATAAATGATATTTTAAAAGTTAAAACGATCTGACAACATTTTCGTTATATTATTTAATCTGTACTTGGGTTGTGAAATGGAATTTTTAGAGGAATTATAATAATTGATGGTGAAGTCAAAGTAAATAAACGAATTATTATTACTATGACTCGGTTACATCGTTTTGGGAAAAGATATTGATGTTACGTAATATCGTTTCTTATAATTATATGTTTAAGAATAAATATATCTAATAAAAGTAACGATAAGTCAATAAAACATATTTCACACAATTTTATGGATATTTAAGAATTTTTTAGAATATTTAATGAATTTTATAGCATTCGGATAGAAAACAATCCGGCTTTGATATTTGTTTAAGTTCTAAAGAAAATACTAAGAACTTAATATACCAAATAAGCCCTTAAAACTTGTTTGAAGTATAAAAAAATGCTTTTTGTATTAGATTTGGAATAGTAAACAAATTTTAAGAATTGTTAAATAATAGTTTGAAGCAGATCTTTCTCAGCAATGTGTTTACAAATTAAATTTCATAATCAAGGATTGATTATTGACGGATTTGACATATTCTAAATGGCGACAATTCATTAAAACTCTAGATTGATTACAATCGGATGTTCCAAGATTTATCAAAAATTGTTTTAAGACAATCAAAATTTAAAAACATGGGTTTTGGAATTTTACAAAACCAAGGTTTACACCATACTTCAGAATGAAATAATACACAACAATTACAATCAAATTTGCAATGTGGTATATCAAAACAATATCGCTCTTTATTAGCTCAAACTGCTTGAGTAGCTCCTTACAAATTCCGATTCCAGCAGCAAAAATATCATCTAAAAGATGCTAGTCAAACCAAACCGTATATATGGTGATTTTTATTTTGAAATATCAAAATAATAACAGTGTTGTTGTAATTTAATTACTTTGGAATTTTTTGCTCGGATATTTATCAATTATCACCTCAACAATTTAACCTGTTAATATAAACCTCTTCTTAGAAATAGGATACGCATAGAATTTTTGTACAAATTTTATTCCGACTATAAACCCCGGTATTATTTTCTACAACAAATATTCCATCTGGGCTCGCCACGCCAATCTACACAGATGTATTTGTAATTATGTGCTATAACAAAGCATCTGGGTTCGTTAAGTATATTCAAAACATTTGCTACAGAACTACCTTATGTTTTTACTAACATTTTTTTACTTTATGAACAGGTATTTTTCCTAAAATGAGAAAGTTTTCCAAAAAACAGCTAGCCGAAAAATTACAAATGAAGAAATCAAAACGATTGGTGGCTGTCAAAATATATTTAAAAATTCATTATAAATGGACAATTAAGATTTATCAAAATTTAATTCAACTGAGAGTAAGGCTGGTTCCAAATAGCATGTTAAATTAGAGATTTATGCTTTTTTGTATCACTTAGGTGTGGAATATCTTACCAAAAATCATGGTTTAATCCTAGGAGTTGCAATTGATGTTTCAAAGAATGGTCAGGAAGTTATACGGTGGCTATGGGAACATCGAAGCTAGAAAAATTCACTTAATCTGAAGCGAAACACATGAGCTGTGGACTGCAATAATATTTAAAGCATTTGTATTTTTCTTTATTGACAGTCAAATATTGATTTGAAAATTGTCATACATTTTGGCATAGAAAATGCCAGTTCTCATTTCAACAGAACAATAACAATTTTACTTAATAATTTTTTAGCTCTATCAACAAAAATTATTTAAGATTAATTATTATTTTTTTACATTGATATTAATATTTATTTTTACATTGAAATTTGGTTTTCAACTACACTTTCAAAACTACACTATCAACTACACTATTATCACTGTCATCTTCTCACCGATACAAGCTTGTTATCCAATTCTAACTTGGTTAGAGTATAACAACAATAAAGATCAACAAGAGAAATAAATTGACTAAACCTGAATCTAATAAACATATGTTTATGAAAGTTTTTTGTTTTCTTATACTTCGCTAGCGGCTAGAGTAGTAGGGCAATTTTGGTTTATATAGCGAAAATTTTTTTTGGTAGTGTATCTAGTCGGCTAGCCTTGATGAGAATGATATACTTTTTTAAAGTGTAATAAAAAGTTCTTATCGGTTCGAAACTAGATCGATCGACAATTTTGTGGATAGCAAAAAAATTTTATAAATGAAGATACATTAGCCGTTTTGCATCAGGGTTTTGCTCGAAATACTAAAATTTTGGCTGTTTTGATACTTAAATTTTGTTAATTGTACAAACAATGGGAATTCAGATGATCTAGATATTAAACCGTTTTCGTGAAGAGTTGAAACTAGTCAAATGATAGTGACTGGTTGGTTTGGAAAACATAAATTATCATTTCAACATCGACACATAATGAAGTTTTAATGATATTACATGAGACACATGCAGAAATTGTTGAAATGGAAATATTGAATGAAAGTGTTAGTGATCAAACATTGATGAATAGTCAGCAAATAGTAACTCGTAGTGATTTATTTCAACGATATCAACTTAAATGCAACATATTTTGATAACGTAAATCTAAGATGGAATAAAAAAATTTACGCTGATATCGTCCACATCGATTTTGATAACTAGCGATTTTACATTAAAGTGGTTTGATGTTTATGTTATAGATGGACCCTCAGCTAATGATGTAATTCCATTGTTAAAGAGATTCCTTTGTTCTCCAACCAATTCTGCGAGATTTAATAATTTCTATCACAGTAATAGAATTGCGCTTAGAATTGGATTAAAGAAGAGCAACGGACCAATTAAGAAACGAGTTCTGGATACTTGGATAATTTTTTGAGAAGTTATTGATTACTAAGTTTATTGATTGAATCACAAATTGTATCACCAAAAATCTCTAGCGACGGGCTTAGGTTAAAATTCAGTAAGAACTAGTTTTATGTCTAGTATACATAGAATCTTAAAATATATGATACACTGGACTAAGAGGTGATAGGAATCACGAAACCAAAAGTTAAACACATATTCTGGATGTGGATTCTGGATAATCAATTGATTCTTTTTTCTTTACGAAACGAATGTAGTTTAAATTGTTTTGAACAAACGGCAATAAAGTAAATGGATTATGCGCAGAAGCGTTGATGCTGATAGGGTACCGCACATTACGAGTTTTGGCTTTTTATGTTGGAAATATCAATGATTGATTAAATTTTGAATTACCTTATGTATTATTTTATTTATACACACGGTAGAATTGCAACGTATGAGTGAAATGTTTTTTGCTGCTCGATAAATGGTAATGCCACGGAGAGAGATGAATAGATTCTTCTTTCTAAATAAAGTCGATGGTTAAAATGACACCAATATATAAAATCAGCTAAGTTTTAATTTGAAGAAGATACCTTTTGACTCTCAGCGGTATAAAGTAAACCTTATAAAGCGTTATAAAGTAAACAGCTATTAAAGCAATAAATTGTAATATTAATGGGTGATTGTTGAAGAAAATAAAAAAACAAAAAACAAAAACATAGAACATATGTGAATTATATTTATTTTATAATTGAAACAGAAAATAAACAAATATATTTAAATATTAAAAAGTCAGACAAGTGAGAATAAAATTGGCTCGCCAAGGGTTCCGTGAATATAAAAGAACACAATATTAAAAAAATATTGACAAAAAGTTGTGTTGTAATGTCTTTATATTCCCAGACCATAGACGCATATCAAAATAAATGTTAAATCGTAAATGTCAATAGTAAATTACAATCACATATATACATTGATCAAAAATTACACCAAAAATGTTGCTTCAGGTTAAATCTTATCCATAGCTGTTTATGGTAACTCAAGAAAGATTCAATTACACTAGCTGGTAAATGGTTTAAATTTGATTATTTTTTCGGTCAATCAAGTGTCGAAATTTAGGGGGGTGGAGAGACTACATACTAAAAATATTTTTTTTCAATAACACAAAAACTGTGCACTGCATTCTAAAAAAATTGTAATGTTTCTTAAATTAAGTGTTCCTTCATATGACACCCCACTCATTTCGGTCAAAAATGGTTTTTTTTACTTTCCCTACACCCATCCCCTAACTAAACACACAGAAATATAATTATTTAAGACTTCGCTATGATTTTCATTCAAAATTTACCAATCTTCCTGTCTCTGTGAATATTCTCAAATTTTTCTGTCAATCATCGTCGAAACGTAGGGGGCGGAAAGGTCTGAAAGTTGCACTTTTTTGACAATAACTCAAAAACTGTACACAGCAAAATTCTAAAAGAAATTGCAATGATTTCTTAATTTAGGAGCTCTTTCAAATGACACCCCAATCGCTTGGGTCAAAAAAGATTTTTTTTTTGCCTCTCCACCCCGTCCCCTAACTAAACACACAGAAATATAATTATTTGAGACTTCGCTATGATTTTGACTCAAAATATACCAAATTTCCTAACTTTGTGAATTTTTACAATTTTTTCTGTCAATCAGTGTCGAAACGTTTGGGTGGGAACGGTCTGAAAGTTGCGCTTTTTTGACAATAACTCAAAAGCTGTACACCGCAAAATTCTAAAAAAATTGCAGTGATTTCTAAATTAGGTGTTCTTTCAAATGACTCGCTTGGGTCAAAAAAGTTTTTTTTACCCTCTCCACCCCGTCCCCTAAACATCCAGAAATATAATTATTTGAGACTTCGCTATGATTTTCATTCAAAATTTACTAAACTTCCCAACTCTGTGAATTTTTACAAATTTTTCTGTCAATCAGTGTCGAAACGTAGGAGAGGAGGGGGGAGGGGATATTGTCTGAAAGTGCCGATTTTTTGACAATAACTTAAAAACTGTGCACCGCAAAATTCTAAACAAATTTGCAATGATTTCCAAATTAGGTGCTCTTTCAAATGACACCTCACTTGACTACGTTTTAAATAGTGTTTTTACCCCTTCCCCTTATCTCCGCCCCCTTAATATGTATAATTATGAGTATGTGACACTTTTATATATTTTATATTAAAAATTTACTAATTTTTCTATACATTTGAAGATTTTCGATCTGTTAGGTTCGGAGTTAATCGAGGTAAGAAAACACGAAGAAAATGTCATTATCCAAAATTATACAAAAAATGGTGAGGTGTAAAATTCCAAAATAAATTTTTATGGAATACTGAAATGAGGCCGTTTCATATCATACCCTACTTGAATCTATAAAAAAATGTATTTTATCAAAGGTCTCACATCGTAACCCCGTAAACCAAACGAAAACAACTTTAGTGCTATTTGTATCTGGCATCTTAAGTGGGCAGGTTAGTTTTATACGCACCTCTAATTTCAGGTCCATAGCATTTATAGTTTACGAGATAATCAATATAATATGAAAAAAATCGTTTTGCTCTCACCAATAGGGTTCGTTATAAAAAATGGAACCCTAATAATATTGTTCTTGTTCCAAAGTTGAGTTTTTTTTCGAGAAGTTAGAGTTGTTATATAAAATAAATCATTTTATGTTAACTGTGTGGGTGTGTCAACAAAGTCAATTTTTTTTGGAATATGCTAATTAAAAAAATGAAAATAACTAGATAAATATTATTGACAGTAAATAAATCAAAATAAATTATTCCTAACAATTAATGAAAAATTAAAATAATGGTGTCAAATTAAGGAAAAAAAACAGTTAAAGCATTTAGTCAACGACATATTTATGACTTCATGTTGAAGTATAAGCACTATAGGAACTATTAAAAAAATAGTTCAAAAAAACAAATGATCAAAAACATCATAGAATTTATTAAAAATTCTGCCCGAATATTAAGATGAATATAATTTCAACTAGGAAATGAGAATTTTGAGGAGCAAAATATTATGCCCTTACACCGTTATACAACATTGACGAAACGGTTACGAAATGCTGGGTGAACGTTGGAGTTTTGGAATCAAAAGCAATTATATCTGATGTTCAAATGGGGTCATGATGTTCAAATGGGATTAACAGAGGTTGATAAGTTAAGTTTTTTTCATCTATTTTCTTTTGGCTATTTCTGTAAAATAAAAATATAAAATATTTTTATTTTATATATATGTCAGTGTTGCAAAACGAAAAAAAAAAATCGTAACGTTATGCGTTTCGTTTTTATAACAGTATATTTATTTTTCCGGTACGTTATTTCGTTATGAAACAGAAAAATATTATATTTTATTATGTTATAACGTTATAATTACGTTATTTTAAAATTAAATGTTAGATTAGTTTTAAACATTATTAAACAGATTAGTTTTAAACATTACAATTTAATTTTAAAATAACGTAACTATAAAATTTGACTCATTTCAAATTCTTTAATTTTAATAACGACACCTTTTATTATTCACTATTGTCATATATAAAAAACAATTAAAAAACAATAATTTTAAAATTTTTAAGTATATATATTTTTTATAATTCACGCTACTATAGTTTTGATCTCGTGGAGATCATCGACGGGCGTAGATATGTAACTGACGTAATTAAAATTAAAGAATTATACAATGGATTATTCACGTCACTCCGACGAATATTTTGAAATCATTTCATATTAAAAATAATTAATTTTTACCAAAACTAAGCAATCTTATCAGGAGTTTTCACAAATCTGATAGTTTGTTTATAACTATTAGAGTTGCTTTTAATAGATCTTCAGATTGATTTCTCGGCCAGCATAAAAATATTCTTTCTTAAAATTATTCAAAACACCTGTGATGCAAAACGGCTACTACAGACTTGAAATTATTTAAAATAAACTTAAAATTGTACAACATTTTATGCCCGATTTATAGTCGGTAACTTTAACTTAACGTTAACTTAATGTAAAGTACAAATGTATGAAAATGCACTAGAGCATTTATAGTCGTTAACGCAAACGTAAAGTTCATTTCATTCTATCTTAAAGATTTTGTTAAGGATTTTTTGACGTCTGGTATAAAAACTGAAGAAAAGTAATATTTAATTGCAAGTGTCCATAAAAATAAAATTTTATTTTTTAAAAAATGCAAATGCAAAGAGCGACTTTAAAGCCAAATATTAGCAGAAAATTAATATGAAAATAAATTTTTTTATTTTTAAATTTTGTATCAAATGTATGTTTCGAATTTTATTATTTTAAATTCAGTTAATTACTTTTTAAGAATTGATTGATTTGTAACATTGATTACAAAACCATAATTAATATCAGATCAAACGTCAATGAATACGTAATTTCTTACCCACTATAAATCAAAATTTTTAGATGTCTTAAGTTACGGTTAAGTTAACGTTACCGTCTATAAATCGGGCATTAGAACTACCAAAATCTGTAGTTTAAGCGTCCGCAAAAATTGATAAAGAGCAGATAAGTTGGATTTTATTCAACCGGTTTTTGCGTTTTGATTTTCATATACATAATTATAAAAAAAGTTACCCGAAAAACGAAATAAAATATTAAGTTATCGTTACGTTTTACGTTATTGTAACGTAGTTTAATTTTTAAAACGTTATGAACGTAATTATTACTAATAACGCTATTTCATTTCGTTATTTCGTTTTTGCGTTACGTTACGAGTAACGTTTTGCAACACTGATATATGTACAACTTTTTCTTTTTTTTGCTTTGTTTTTTTTTGTATCTTAATATGAACTATTAACTTTTTAAAAATTACAAGTAGAGATCTTTCCTGGGACAGAGGCCATGTGTAGATTTTGTCTATTTTTTGAAATACCGGATATAAACCAAATGACGGTTTATAATAGTGCGTCAAAGTTAGCTGGCATATCCAGGACACATTTTCACGCAAAAACTTAAATTCTATACGTAAAACCACCCAACAATCTGCTTGTCAATACCTACTAGGTTGTTATGAAAATAACCAGCGATACGAGATCTATTTGATCTAAGTTTTTAACCAATAAACAAATTTCAAATTTAAAAAAAGCTTTTTTTCGGGGCTAGCCGATATAGATAAAGTACCAAAAACTGTTTTTTATTCGCCTATATATTAAAGTGTTACTTTATTACTGTGATTTGCGGCTTTAAAGTATCACTTTTCAACTATTTATTTTGTCGTCATAGCTACGTCCAAAAAAGTAAAAAGCATTTGTATTTGTTTAAATTCTATGAAAAATAAATTTTTTTATCAAAGCAACCCGCAAATTCAAAATTTCATTATCCAATTAAAATAGTTGTTATCATTTGTTGTCATAGAAATTGGAAAAAATAATAAATATTTTTTCAAAGGTTACTTGTTCCACATATTTTTATTTTAAAATTTATGAAAATTTATAATTTTAATTTAGAATAAACAACTTTTCTTAAAATATTTTGCTTGCGGCGAATAAAAAATAGTATATGATGCACGGACGTAAGCTATTTTGGACTTAATGTGGGTGCAAACTCCACATCCGTCCAAAATCTTTAGCTTTACGTCCTAGCATCATAATGTACTATTATGTATATAATCTAAAAGCTGGTCTACAGTACTAGCAAGCTGTAAAGAAAATCAAAACATTTCTCATTTACTTATCAACATGTGGATGTTGAGTTCAGATTTGGTCAATTATTTTCTCTCTAGTGATCACTATTGACAATATAATCTAGCCATGCTAGAATTGAAATACAATGTTACTTTATCTATAGGATTAATTCAGAGAATCGGTTCGATTAAGTTTACATTAATAATGATGGTATATTTTTTTTTCATAATTGATAACTATAGTACATTACGATGCTAGGACGTAAAGCTTAAGATTTTGGACGTATGTAAAGTTTGCAAATCGAGGCGCTAGCCGAGTCCAAAGTAGCTTACGTCCGTGCATCATATACTATTTTTTATTCGCCGCAAGCAAAATGTTTAAAAAAAATGTTTATTCTAAATTAAAATTACAAATTTGCATAAATTTTGAAATAAAAATATGTGCAACAAGTTACCTTTGACAAAATATTTGTTATGTTTTCCACATTATTGTATAGTTATACAACAAATGATAATAACTATTTTAATTGGATTATGAAATTTTGAATTTAAGGATTGTTTTGATAAAAATTTCTATTTTTTATAGAATTTAAACAAATACAAATGTTTTTTACTTTTTTGGACGTAGCTATGACAACAAAATATATGGTTAAAGAGTGACACTTTAAGGCCGCAAATCACAGTAATAAAGTAACACTTTAATTCATAGGGCGAATAAACATTTTTTTTTTCACTTTTCAAAGCTCGATGTCCATTTCGTCTCCTCGTCGGTGGGTATCATTAATACTTGAACAATAACAACTAAGTATTAATTAGAAAACTAAAAAAAATTGAAGACCAACATTTTAAGACGCCATCCGTTCAACAGGTAAAATATTAAATTTTAGTACAACTGGATGATTTCTGTCAAAAACTTATTGTCATCGGATTTCATGATATCACCACTGTAATACAGCGCATAAGGTGCTTTAGAGGAACAAAGAATTATAGAACAAAACGATAAATAACAAACTATGTATTACAAAACACAATTTATACTTATAAGTACATAGTTCAAAATTATACAAACAAATTATATTAATTATTTTAGGAATTATTAATTTCTTAACTTTACTATGTATTATTATTCCGTAACATCTTAAGTCACTTGTGTAGTTATTATTGATTGTTTTCAATCAATGTGAAATCAATTTTTATTCGCTTACATCACTTTTTAACCATATATTGTCATAGTTACATCCAAAAAAGTAAAAACCCCGTTGTTTTTGTTTAAATTTTATAAAAAATCAAAGAAACCTTTCAATTCAAAAGTTCATAAACCAATCAAAACATTTGTTATTTTTGGTTATTATAGTTATACGATTTGTTTGACAAAAAAATAACAATAACTTTGGTCAGCCTACTTGTTTAACATTTTTTTATTTCAAAATTTCAAAATTTTTAATATTGATTTAGATTAAACAGTTTTTCTAAATATTTTGCTTGCGGCGAATAAAAAATAGTATATGATGCACGGACGTACACCATTTTGGTCTTAATGTGGGTGCAAATCTTGGCTGGCGCCTCAACCAAAGATTCGCCAACTCCACATACTTGGACTTGGACTTAATGTTCTTATAAAATTTTGTACACAGAGATATGAGCAATAAAACTCAAGCAACAAATACATTAATTATATTGATCTAAATAATAATTCGAAAATACATTAAAAATGGAAAATTAAAAGAGACAAAAGTTTACAAATACATTAACAGTAATATAACAAAAACAGATTATATGAAAATATGAAATACCCCAGAAATATTAAAATCGACTTGGGACTAATATTTACAGCTGTAGACGGTTTTGCTAGCACAGAATTTCTACTTGCTTCTTGAACAACCTTTAGACGTTCTTTGGCTCATAATTTTAAATATCGTCTGGCCGATATATTTGAAAGAACTATATCTATGCAATTAATTTCATAGACACTAGATTTATTTAAAGGACAAAATATTGATTTAATATTGAAAAGCAATTTTTTAATGGATTACCGTTAGTATAAGCGTGAATTTAATATCGAATTTTTTTGAAAATAACTATATTTGGTATTGATTTTTCAAACATAGCCTACTCATCACCATTTCGGGTAAATGTTATGAAGAAGTTTTTGTCTCCCTTTTTCAAATAAAAGAATTGTTTGACTCAACATCAAAAAAATCTTAAAATAAAAATTAAATAATGCATTAATGCTAAAATATTCAAAAAATAAAAATAAATAAAAAATGAAAATTTAACTAATACGCATTCATTCATCAGATTAGTATTTGAATGAAACAAAACATGGACACGAAACCGATATAAATCAAAATATTTATTCAATATAAATTCGTTAGAAATCCTTTTTTGTTGATGCTCATACAATTTTTTAAATAAAAAATGACATACGGCGGCTTGCTAAAGAGAACTGCCATTCAGATACTGAGCCGATGTGTTAAATTAAGTTTTAGTTTTTATCACTTTTCCAGTGAGAGTGTGGTAATTTAATTGTTTTGTTTTTCTATAACAATTGTTTATCTATATATAAATACCTAAGCAATATTTTTGCGGTACAATTTTAAAATATTTGTCCCATCAAAGGTGTGGTTATGTATATTGTTGGAAAGGTCTTGAGTAGTAGATAAGTAGACAATTCAAAATCAATTATATCAATTATCAAACTCTGAAATATTGTTTTGTAGCTATTTTGTTGGGAGGTCTTTTTACAATTTCTATTAACAATGGTCGAATTTCGGTCACTGAGCGATTCCCAGTTTAATGAAATTGTACTTTTTTGTATATGGTTGTATTTGTTGTAGATGAGAAAACTATTGGTACAAAATTTGTTAAAGTGTTGTGACTTGTGATGGAGGGTTGAGGATATCTCCCGAACATGTGTTTGTTTTTAGTGAGATATCTCATAGTTCTTCGATTTTTCACTCACGGTTAAAAGTTATATTACAAGAATTATTAAAATAACATTATGTATACCATGTTACTTCACGCAGCCGTACAGGAAAAATTCGTACAGGAAAATTATATAAAAATTATATAGGAACTTACATGATCATGATCATTTCTTGTAGATAATTGAGACAAGAAGTTTACAAGATTATACAATATTCACATATGGATCTTTTACAGTTCATGTAAGATCCTAACAAAATTCCTACAAGAATTTTTGCTAGGGCAGAGTAATTTTAGAAGTTAATTAATAAAAAAACCAAAGATTTATTTTTAATACTCAACATGTCTACATAATGTTGTTTGAATACTTACGCCAAGTGCATTCTAAATTATATTATTGAAACCTTTAACTATACACTTCAACCTACATATAACTATTTGGATGGAAATATGGTAAAAAGTTTTAGTCAACATTAATAGTGTATTCTTTTCGGCTGTACCGAACAAGTTCCAACACCGAATTATCGAATTTTGTATGTTCTTTTGGAATGAATTTCAATACAAAATCCATTCTTTTGGAATGAATTTCAATACAAAAAAAAATAATTCGGTGTTGGAACTGTACTGAAATTTGTTCGGTACAGCCGAAAAGAATACACTATTAGTTTCTCTTTTGGGTACAAGTTTGCGATAACAACCAAACATATTAGTATTACCAAAATTAAAATGACATGTGCCATTTTATTTTCTTTGTACAGAACTTTAATTTTGTCATACGTTTCTACCCCAAACTAAAACAATTGTTAACAGAAATCGTGGCACCTCGGCGTTCACCATATCAAAAAATTGAAAAATAAAAAAGAAACAATAGCTAGCTAGGATAGTGATAGGCAAGAAAACTACCACCTATTCAGTAGTTAGTTAAGTTTTATTAAACATGTAATAAAATAAAGATAGTACATTTATTTAACGTTGAATGTTGATAGATTATGATTATGTTTTTGTGTTTCGAGAATCGTGTTCACAATTTGATTTATAGATAAAATTTGATTATCAATAATTCAAGATGTCATTTAGTTCACGTTTTATGATTAAAACGTTTTCATTTAATTCATGTTAATTATATTGTTTGTTTGTTTATGAATTATGATGTTATGATGAGTATAGTAAGAAGGTATATAGATAAAAGAAATAGTTAAACATCATGCAAAATATCGTGATTTATAACATGGACTTAGTTCATAATAAATTGATATTTTGAAAAACTTAAAAAATTTTGTAATTTTTCTATTAGCTGATAATCTGCTTTCGTTTTAATTTAGGTGATATTAGTACTGCACGAAATAGATTCTAGTTTCATAACAACTCTGAAAAGTGAAATGTGTATATAACATTTCAGCGATTTCAAGTTTAATTATTTTATAATGATGTACAACAATAAATCATTTTTTTTATAAGACAAAGCAATTAAAATGGAACAATTTTGATATTTGTTATAAATAAATCGTATTTGCGTGCTTACATTTTATAGTGGAAGTTTAAAATTTTTTTAATAAAATTGTAGGATGGTATGAAACATTAATGAAATTGTTTCCTAGTTTAAGATAAAGTTACACTTAAAATAAAAAAAATCAAGCTTTAAAAAAAATGATCCTTAGTGAAATAACTTTTAATGATGACCGCAAAACACACAATAAAAATAATATTAATCCAACTGATTAAGAAAATTAAAGAATAAGTTCTTCGCCAGCATAATAAAAAAAAAACATTTACTACTACAGTAACCATAACCTTCACTTCGTTTTTAGTTCAAATAAATAACAACAATTATTGGATTTAAAAAATATCTAGCTGATATTATCCAGTACCCACCAATGTTACTTGAAGGTCGTTGATTTAATTTTTTTTATTATTATTAATCTTTACAAAATTAATTTGATATAACTGGATCAAATTACATTTTAACCTCTCTCAGACAGGTTTCAATTTTTTTATGATAATAATTAATTGCTGTCAAACTTTATAAACGCATAAAGTTTAAACTTAATTACCATAATCATTGTTCTGTCTCATTAATTTTAAGTTTGAGTTATGATTCTCTAAAAAATTCTGGTAATAAATTACTTTAATAATAAATCGAAAAATATGTTTCCAAACAACCGACAACTAAAGAACAAGGAAAAATTGTTGTACGGTAAAAACTCTTTAAGGTACTGATTGAATCTTGATTGCAGAACAATTAAATTAACATTATTTATTTTACTATTTAGCTGGACAATTAACTCCATATATAAAAATCTTTTAAACAGAGATATCTTCATAATATTACTCATTTATTATAATCTTTTTCGCGGAAATTTTTTTCAATGATAATTGTAATAAAATTATTGAAAATAAAAAAAAACTATATAAAATCTGAATGATGTTTCAATAATTTAGAGTTTTTATTTTTACACAAAATTATTGTCTTCCATTGACTAATGAAATTCAATTTACTTATTAATTTGTTTAACATCGCATAATAAAAATAACAATCATTACTTTTACTTTTTATTTCTTTTTCTTAGGGAAAACAAAAGATATGAAAATATGTATAACCGGAAGTATAATAATAAAAATATTTATAAAAAATAAAATAAAAAAATTTAATAGGAAGTTTTTAAGATTTATAAACTTCAGATTAGAACTGATCTTTAGAAAACAAAATAAATTGAAAGTAAAGGGAAACTAAAATTCACTCAACTTATATCAATAATCTAACAATGGTATTGATTTGTTATGATTAAACGTCCACATTTATTAACTCCTGCTACAATAATATACCTATGTTTCAAACTAGAGATACAGATCTGACATTATATTAGCAATTTTTTAAAGAAAATTATTTTAATTTTTTTAATACTCGTAAGTTACAACATGTGGGCGATTTTAAAGATAATAAACTGAAATTCGATTTTATTTTGATTTAAATCGGTTTATTGTTATTGTTACTGTTGACCATTTATAATTTTTAGTTCATGGATTATAATTTATAAACGATGTAAGATTGTTTGTTTAAGTAATAAAAACAAGATTTAATAAACAGATTAAAGATTTTACTGTAGATTATTTGCACAATAGACAATACTTTGCTGTAAATTATAAACAATGACGAACGTTTTTTCAAACTTTTTATGTTTAAAGAAAAATTATTCAAGTTAAATATAATCAGGATTATGTTCCTGCCAACGATTTGTAGGTGTTGATTTCGTTATTTGTTAATCTTGTTTTACGTTGGGTTGAATCCTATCTATAGCTGTTTATTTTGGCTTAAGAAAGTTTTAAAAATCGCCATATGTAAATCACATAGCATAGCACATATATTAAAAAAAACGTTTTCATTTGTTGAACTTTTTGCTGTTAGTTTGGAAACTGTTCTGCGGGTTTTTTGTTGTTGAAAATATTTGGAAAATCGCTTTTAACAAAATAGATCAATATTGTTATCAAATTGTTCCCCTAACGAGTGTATGGTTAAGATCAGGAGGTGAAGTATCCACTAAGTATTAAGGAGATTGATACTAATTATATTCGAACCCCAAAGAGTTGTAGCATTGAATATCCTTAATGATTGCAATCAGAGCTAAAGTTGGATTGGTGTAGTACCTAATATTTATCTATTGACATTATTCATGATTAGAGCATGTGAAGGAGTTTTTATTGTTTCCATTGCACTGGAAAATTTTGGCTAATGTATACAACAATTATTTCTATAACAGCTTCATGCATAGTTAGTCCTTCGATAATTATAATTCTACTCTGATAAAACTGTTCCAATTGAAACATCGAACCGTCGCTTATATTATGTAAATCCTTTAATTTTGGAAATACCAATTAAATCTTCTTCTCATTTGATTAAATAAACAACTGCCTTACATGTCTTTAGATCTGCAGGTGCACTAAATTATTAGATATATAATATAGACTAAGAGTATGGTGGTCCTATGATATCGAATTGCTGTTGGCATTATAAACCGTTTGATCTTCAATGTTGAACACAGTATCAGTTATCTGGAAATTAATCATACATCTTAGTACACTTCATCTGGTAACACATCGTGCAGAAAGCGAGTAATAAAAGTAAAGAGTGACCCAAAGCTAACGTAAGATTTGAATTAAATAGAAAACACAGTTTTTAGTCTTTTGATTGTTATTTTTTCGTTGAATCATAAAGTACTTACAAGTAAGAGATATTTATGGATTAACGTATCGATCAAATGACCTCCACGTTTTTGATAGGACATATTCACTCTTTTGTCAAGTGATTATTCTGCATAAATGTGGCTGAATTTTGTTGATGCAGAGTTTAATTCCGTATTTTAATTCACGGGTTTGTTGTATAGGTTTGTTGAAATAGACCTTCAAATAACCCCATAAAAAAACTAATGGTATTAATGTTAAATCACACTATCTAGGATCACTTGTTGATGTTCAATAATCCATTCAATGAATTCTCTTCGCTTTGCGTGTTTATTAGGCTGTGGATTGAAGGCACTCAAGACTATTGATTCGGGCAAAGCATTCCATTTGTACGATGTACGCACAAAGGAAAAATACAAGGGAAAGACATATATCTGAGGCATTATGGACCTGATTTCACCCGAGCACTGCTAGAAGCGATATTTATAAAAAACAACGAGATCAGCAACAGTGCGACGATGTTGTAGGGAATCAAGGTTTAATGTTAAATTTCGATCACCATCAATTCGTATAGTACGCTTTTGAACAGAGTCCACAAGTGCTTAGGATGGTAACAGATGCAGCGCCCCAAATTTGACAACATTACTCCATGCAGGGACGAATATAGGACTTATAAATGTGGAGTAATTGATGCGAAGTAAAATATTTTTTACATCTATTGAGGAGGCAGAGTTTAAATGTTTATTGTTTAAGTGTGTTTAATGCGTTTAATGCGAGAGATAAAGTTCATTAAACACAAACCCAATACATCGCTTTATTCTTCCTAAGTAACATGTTTTAATTTCAATTGAATTATTTTAAAATTCATTGATAAAACATGTAAAATGAATAAAAAACAAATGAATTTTAGTTTATTTTTGAATTCCAAACAATTAAATAAATTTTATTCAATTTTGATACCTATTTAATTGTTTGCTATTTTGAAAATGAAATGACCTACAATTAAAGACATCAAATTTCATACTAATGAGAATAGAGAAACCAAAAAACAATCATAAAATAAATAATCTTTTTCACAATTAAAATCTAATTTCATTTAATTATAGTAGCCTGTGCTTTATTCAATATTTCGGAGAGGGACATGCGCATTAGTTTGAATTTATTGTTTTTTATATAATCATAGCTAAAATGTTTTTTTTTGATTTTTGTATAAAATATAATCAAATTGTTTATACAATCAAACAAATTAGTTTCAGGGCACAATAAAATCAAATAAATTGTTTGATTGCGTTAAAAAAAACAAAAATAAACCTATATATATAGTTGCCGAAAGTTTATTTACTTTTTTCAAAATATCATTAGAAATATAAGTCTTACGATTAAAATTAGTCGATCTTTTTTGTAGAGAATTAAATTTCCTTCAAAAACGTGCATGTGTTTTTTTTAAATTAGCGTTTTTTAAGGAGGTATTTACAATTTAACAAAAAATAAACTTCGATGATGTTGCGGCACGTGTTCTTTTTATTTAAAAAAAAATTATGCCCTCGTGTTTTTTTGACAACAAAGAATTTTTTGAGGAGGCATCTGAGAAAATTTATTTTTTAACGACAAGTCTACCAAACAAATTAAATTTGTTTAATTGTATTTAATGTAAAATTTGTGTAAATTTTCTCTGATCTATAGCGCTTTGCAATGACAAACGAAACACAAAAATCGGTTTATTTCATACTGATATCTAAAACGACATTTTTCGGATTAATTATGGTACAAAAAGTTGAACTTTAATGTCCTAGGACTTTATAAAATTTTATAAGTCCTAGGACGCTAAAGTTCAACTTTTTGTACCATAAACGTTGAACTTTAACGTCCTAGGACTTTATAAAATCCTAGGACGTTAAAGTTCAACTTTTTGAGCAAAATTTAAAACTCATTTCTTTTTATTTTAATAAATTTCCAGTATGAAATAAAATTTTGCATTTACCTCAAACGAAAAGTGTTTTTAAAGGTACTCACTAGTAATTTCGGCCTCGGCCAGACGCCTCGGCCGTAAACAACTAGCTCGTCCTTTAAAGTTTCACTTTTCGTTCTTGATAAATAAATAACTATTATACAAATACAATACATAATATGTTTTCCAAATAATTTTTTTTATTGACTTCAGTGCGTTTTATTAACTGATAGGATAACTAGCATGGATAAATTCAAAATTCCAACGCAGGAAATGAGTAATTCAGATTGTATGGATTTTGAAATTTGATCCTAATCCCATTATGATAAGATTGCTGAAAAATTTTAATGACAAGATGAAAACCAACACAACTATGATCAAAACTCAAGTTAAATAAAAATGTGTAAAAATCAAAATTTTTTCAATCTGAATTTTTGCAAAATATTGTTTGCATGACGTACAACACATGATATCACTATACAATATTATTGTATAGTGATTGCATGATGTAAACACACTAGAAAATTTTCCAGCATTTAAGTAAATAGTAAATTATGCACGGGGGAGAAATGCATGTTTCTTTTCCGAGGTGTGTTTGGAGCCCGAGGGTGAAACCTGAGGGCTACAAATCACTGAGGGAGATATCATCCTTCCTCCCGAGGTGTAAATACTATTTTTACTACCACTACCAGAATATAGTTATGTCATAAAAACGAAATCTAGTAATTTAAGGAGAATGAAAATTATAATTTTTAATGTTCATCATAGTAGGTTTTTATAAAAATTTGTGTGAATTTATCACCAAAAACTTTTGTTTCCACAAAAACTATTATTGTCATGGTTTGTTATTTTTATTCCCTAGGGAGTAAAAAATAAACAAAACCATGGCAACGATATTGAATTCCATGACAACATAACAAAAATAATACGAATTTAGAAAAAATACAGGCAACTATGATAGCTTTCGTTTTTTATTATCATAAATTGATTAGCAAAAATAATACATAATGCATTCGAAAACGTAAATTAAAGATAGACATTTATTTCATTTTATATATAGAAAGAACACACAACAATTTGATACAATTAGATATTTATTTATTAGAAGTATGTAATAAAATTTACAGTTAGAAGAAATGAATTCCATGCAAAGATTTATTTAAAAAAGTACATACAACTATGTTTACGTAATCCCACAGCCTGTACAGAACATTTATTGTTCTTATAGCATACAAACAAACGGTTATGATTAGTGTTCTGGTTTCGTAAGGCTCTGTATTTTTTACAAATGGCAACATAATTGATTGAGCTGTCTTCCTTAGCGAATGCTAAAAACTCTGTTAACATGGTTTTTTGTATTATTAACTGAAATTAAAATTGACGATCCTAAATCCTGGATTGTCTACCATTAAATTGACTAATTCGTCACACCTTAAGGCACCATCAATACCAATAATTAATTTAACCTTTAATTTTATAAAAGAAAAGAATAATTATATGTTCATTTAAATTATTAAACTTACTTTTGCCATTAACACATTTACTGTGCAGTTCTCAATTTTTTTCTTGCCACACCAGTCGAAAAAATCTTTATATGATTTTTCGTATAATTTTTTTGATTTAGATGGCAACAAACCATCTATAACTTCTGTAGCAAATTCGTCTACATTGCTAGAATCCATTACACAAATATTTTTTACAACTTTTGTACAATAAAATGTCACACTTAATACCATAAATTTGATTTCCCTAACAACGATAATTTGTTACTATTGTTGCTATTTTTTTTTTTTTTTTTTTTTATTGGAGGGCCTTGAGACTTACAGTTCAAGTAGCACTGCGACCTGAAGGTCTATTGTGCTTACCCTGATTTTTTTATTAGTCAGTCGTCGTCTGTGCCGTTACTGGTTGTATTCTGTCATCCAAGTTGAGACTTTTAATAAAATTAATTAGCTCAATTGGAGTGACGTTTTGTGGTAATGTAAGTGTTAGTCTTCTATGACCAAGTTGGTTGTATCTGTGCCCAGAGGGTTCAGGACAGCTGCAGATGACGTGTTCCATCGTTTCCGCATCCGAGTAGCAGAATCTGCACCTGTCGGAAACAACAAGGCCTATTTTGTTAAGATGGTGGTTTAAAGGACCATGTCCAGTAACGCACCACGTTAAAATTCTTAGAGACTCTCTGTTTAAGTCGATTGTTTTTAAGGGTGAAACAGGGAGGTTACCTAGAAACTTCTTGGAGTGTACTAGTCCCTCTCTGCTTTTCCATAATTTAGCATTTTGTTCTTGTTCCATTGTTTGGATTGTGCTTTTGAGCGAACTCTTGGCCATTCCAAAGCATGGTTCCGGTCCAACAAATTTTTTATTGGCACCTTGCTTTGCTAAAGCGTCAGCGATAGCATTTCCTTGTATTCCTGTGTGACTAGGTGCCCACACAAGTGTTACTGTGTTATTGCATGAGATTTTTAATAGATTTTGGTAGCATTCCCATACCAGTTTTGAATCAAAACGCGTAGATTTTAGTGCCAAGAGTGCTGCTTGGCTGTCAGAGATAATATATATTTCAATATTTTGGTATTTTCTTTCAGCGCATAGCAAAGCGCAACTGCTAATGGCAAAAATTTCGGCTTGAAATATGGTTGTTGTGGTGCCTAAAGCAACCGTTTGTTTTGTTCTAGGACCAAACACTCCTGCTCCCGTGCCCATGTTGGTTCGAGAACCATCTGTGTACCAGATGCTGGCGTTATGTGGCAGTGACCGTATGTAGTTTTTAATAAGATCTCTGGCCAATATCTTGACATCAAAGTGCCTATCTAAATCTATTGTTTTTGGCATACAATCCGAAATATGGTATGTATGCAGTTCAGCTTGTAATTCAGAAAGGATTTTAAGGTGTCCAGTTAGATTACCCGGCTTAAACCCTTCTGTGAGCTGCAGTCTATGAACGCTCAACACCGCTACAGATTTAACATGTAGGTGCAATGGAGAAAGCTTTAGAAGAATCTCCATTGCTGACGTTGGCGTGGTTTTGAAAGCACCTGTGGCACTAAGACACACAAGCCTTTGTATTTTTGTAAACATATTGTGAGCAGTTATTTGGCGCGTTTTAGGCCACCAAACTAAAGCTGCATATGTTAGAATTGGTTTTATAATACTTTGGTGCAACCAAAGTATCATTTTTGGGCTAAGACCCCATGTTTTCCCAAACAGGTTTCTGCATGTGAAGAAAACTTTGTTTGCCTTATCAGAGATATATTTCAGGTGTGGGTTCCAAGTTAGTTTGCTATCCAGGATCACACCTAAATATCTAACCTCTTTTGATGTTTGTATTGGATCGCCGTTTAGAACAGGAGAAACGAAATTGAAGTTTCTCCTGTTTGTGAAAACGACAATGCTTGTTTTTTGTGGGTTGATCGACAGTCCTAATCTGTTGCACCACTTTGATACAATATTAAGAGCTGTCTGGGTTCGACCAGCGACAATGGAGTCATGTTTACCTCTAACCATGACTGCCAAGTTGTCGGCATAGCCTACAGTGTTGAAGCCGGAATCATTTAGCTTTGTGAGGAGATCATCAGCCACCATTAGTCAAAGCAGCGGAGAGAGCACGCCCCCTTGCGGGCAGCCTCTAGATGCAGTAACAGTCACTGAATAATCACCTAGTGTAGCCGTTATCTTCCGACTCTGTAGCATCTTGATAATCCACGCAATGATAAGCGGGTTTATATTTTTCTTTGTGGCCATTTCAATGATAGCATTGAAGTGAACATTGTCAAAGGCTCCTTGTATGTCCATAAATGTACAAACAAGTGCCTCCTTATAGTTTAGGGTGCTCTCAATTTCTTTCACCATTTTGTGCAACGCCGTTTCAGTAGATTTCCCAGTCTGATAGGAGTGCTGGCTAGAGTTGAGAGGGTTTTGTTTCAGACATACATGACGGATGTGATAATCCAACATCTTTTCCATTGTTTTTAATAGAAAAGATGTAAGACTTATGGGTCTGTATGATTTGGCTTCATTTGGTTTTTTTCCTGGCTTAGGTATAAAAACAACTCTGGTTTCTCGCCATATCTGAGGAATGTAAGCAAGGCGAAAGCTTGCTTTGAACAAACGCATGAGGTATGGAAGAATGATTGTTAGACCCTTTTGCAGAAATACCGGAAAAATTCCATCACCTCCTGGAGATTTATACGGACCGAAGGATTCTATAGCCCATCTCGCTTTGTTGGGGGTGAAAATTGTGTTGGTTAAATGATCTGCATTACTTTTAGTTGCAGGATCTAGAAGACGTACGTCTTCGTTGGCATTATCTTCCGTGCTCCATTTTATTGAGCCCGGAAAGTGGGTTTGAAGTAAAGTATCTAGTGTCTCAATACAGCTGGTGGTATACGTACCACTTGGTTTGCAGATTGAGCCTAGAGGGTTTGTGTGATCAGACGACATCAATTTTTGGAGTCGTGCTGCAGCAGGCAGATTATCTATCGTATTGCAGAGCTCTTTCCAGCTATTTCTTTTTGATTGTCTGAGTTCTTTATTATAATTGGTTAGAGCTACTCGGTACTCTGTCCAATTATTTGTTGTTTTTGCTCTGTTAAAGAGCTTGCGAACTTTATTCCTTTTCCTCTCCAAGTTACCATTCCACCAAGGTACATCTCTGCATCTTTTGGATTGAGTTATTGGAGTATTAAGGTTGTATGCTTCAGTGATAATTTCTTGTAAATTATTTGCTGCAGAGTCAAGCTCAAATGTAGAGTTGATACTGCTGCAACTATTTACATTATCATAAAGATATGTTGTGTAAAGTTCCCAGTTGGTTTTTCTTGGGTTTCTAAAGTACTGGATGCTCTTCGGGTAGTGTTCTATGTTGAAACATATATAAGCATGATCAGACATAGAAGCTTCCTTCGAAACATGCCAGTTCTTAATATGGTTAGTAGCGTTTATGTTAGTTAAAGTAAGGTCAAGGACCTCGCCTCTGATTGCGTTTCTAAAGGTAGGCTCACTACCTTTGTTTGCAATAAACATATTGTTTGTATACAAAAATTGAAGCAGACGCTCGCCTTTTGTGTTAATGTTGCTACTTCCCCACACGGTGTGATGAGCGTTAGCATCACACGCTATTATGAGGTTATAGTGGTTATTGTTGCAATACTTGATGAGTTTCTCTACCACTTCTGGTGGTGTCTCGTCCTCATCCCCCGGGAAGTATGCAGAAGCTAAAATGAATTTACGAAATCCACCTTGAGGAAGATGAATTTCTATCTGGACCGTTGTAAGATCTCTACAGATAAATTCATTCAACGGAAATATTTTCAGATGTTTGTTGAAGAGAATCGCGGTTCGCGGTCTTTCCACATCTGAGAAATAGATCAGTTTTGTATTTTTGTTTGACGATAGACCTTTTATTCTTTTGCTGTCTGCCCACGGCTCCTGTATAAATGCAAGATCGTGAGCATCCTGTTCAATTAACTGGTTCAAATTAACTGAGGCCATTTCTAATCTGTGCAGATTAATCTGAACGCAACTTAATTTAGGTACTAGAGATTTTTGTCTATATCGTACAGGTCTTCTGTCTGAGTTAGAGTAAGCTGGTGAATCAGACATTACCATAGAGTCAGACATGGTGTGTGTACTATCCGAATTAGGATAAGCTGATAAATCAGGCATGATCCTAGAGTCAGACATGGCATGTGTGCTGTCTGGTTTAGAATAAGCTGATAAATCAGGCATGATCCTAGAGTAGGACATGGTGCACAGTTTTGTTGTTGGTTTATGTGATGCGTTTGGAGAAGCATCGCTCTCATCTAAAACTTTATAGTTTTCCATACAATATTTATGGAGAAAGTAGGGAGGTACATTGGTCAGCCACAACAGAGCCCTGTGCTGTGGTAAGGCTATTGAAACTGGAGGGCGCCCGGTATCCAGAGTTCCGTACTAATAATCAAGCACCCCCTTGACCATGCTAAGCTTTCGGCGTACGTGTCTCACCTTAGCTTTGGGTTTTGGACTTGATCTTGGCTTCGATTCTCACCGAGGACCTAACGGCATGGGTGACCCTACCGTTGTAGCTCCTAAGATCACGGAGTCTACTGAGCCCCATCACTGCGTCAAAGTGCCAAGTCCATTAGATGGGGACATTGTTGCTATAGAAATATATATTATGCAAATTAAAACACACAGCCGACTATGATGCATTGTAATATTTAATATTTTCGGATGCATAAATATTTATTTTAATTTTAAATAGTATAACATGGTTTTTGTCGTACAAAAATAGTATATACACCACGGGAGAGAGCATGTTATCTCCCTCCGTGATTTGTTGACCTCAGGCTTCGCTCTCGGGCTCCAAACACACCTCGGGAGGAAAACTTGCATTTCTCTCCCTTGGTGTATAATCTACTATTTTTGCACGAGTTGTTTTATATAAATCTCAATTCCGCTTCTCATTTGCGCGAGCGGATTTCATCTTTTTCTCCCAAGGGAAATACCAAACCATGACAACAATGGTAATTTTCATAGAAACAGAAATATTTACGATAAATTCAAAACAATACGTATGTATAAAAACCAAAACCCCCGATATAGAAGCCTTCTTCATTTTTTAGCACAGTAAAAATCGTGAACTTGTAGCGCCATTTTGAAATTAAAACTCAATATAAAAAAAATTCTAAAAATCACCATAACGCTCATAACGAAATCTGGAAAAATAAAACTCCATATAAAAAAAATTCAAAAATGTTTAATCAAAAACACTAATCCAATATTTTGCATATGGCAATGTTCATTGTTTATTGCAAATGGCGTGAATGGGTATGGCTATGATATATCGGGGGTTTTGATAAAAACCGTTTTTACTGATAAAAATCAAAATGTAAAATCTGTATTTTCTTTAGACGTTTAAGCACTGATTTTTAATATCATACCGGCAGTTGGAACGTTATCCACTAAATATCATCAAAATCGTAGATCCTTTAGCTCTTGTTCAAATTTCATTATAATCTGCAGATTACGATATTACACCGAACAATGTACTAAAGTTTTAGTACAATCAAAGCGTCAACCAATCACTCAACCACACACATATTCTTTTTTATAGATTTGGATTAAGAATTGTTCATGACGTAACACAGAAATAAATTTAGGTTATCAAAGTTATCAAAATATTCAAAGTATCAAACTGATTGCTTTACTTTATTAATTTTTAATTGCGGTAAAGTAAAAATATCCTCCTTTACTTTGCCTTCACGTTATTTTACTAACGTTCTTTCGTTTCAATTCACACCGTTTAGTGTCAATTAGAAAAAATGATTAGTTGAAAAAGATAACATAAAATATAAATTGAATAAAATTTAACTATATAATAAAATAAATAAAAAATTTTTTTAAAAATTTATTGGTAATCTTTATTATGGGAAATTTTAAAATATTTTTATTTTGTAATATTTATAGGATTTGAAATTGAATAAATATATTTAATTATTTAAGCAAATAAATAATAAATATATTTTTAGAAAAATTATAATTGCAATAGTAAATTGGCATCAAGATCGTCCCAGAATCTGATGGTTCTACTAACAAAATAGTCTAATGCAGAGCAATGAACTCATTTTCGATTTTTTCGCATTTTTAAGTTTTAAACTACTTTTTACAATTTTAATGAAATTAAAAATTTAAATTAACTTCGACGAAAATAAATCAGGAAAATGGTTATAAATCTAAACACTCCAATCTATTCTAGCAATTTTTCAACCAACCATCGTTCGTCATGTATTCATAAAAAAATATTGATGATCTTGTTCTGTGGCTTTATAATTAGTTTCTTAAATTTATTCATAATAGTAAATTATATAATATTTTATTATGGAGATCATAAACTAGTCATGATATTTTTGTTATAATATAAAATGTAAAGAAAAGGATAATCAATGTTAGAAATATCAATAAAGAATATCGAGGTAATCATGGTAGGTGTGTGTGAAATCTTTGGCTATTTTCTTATTATTTAAATAAGTTTAATTGACTATTTGAAAAATAGTTTTAGGTGATAAGTATTATTTATCTCATTAACAATATATTGTCTGACTATTTTTATGGTAAATCTATGACTTAATATTATAAATATCACGAACTTTATACAAATATCACGTGTTAAGGAAATATAATTGTAAAAAAAGTGAAATTATTTATGTAATTTTAGTTTTTACTTTTCATAATCAATAGAGTAGCACGTGAGGTTGGATATTATAATTTTAACATTTTGCGGAGTTAAGATTAAAAAAATTAAATTCTTTTAAATTTTAGAAAGGAATATAAATGTTTATAGAACTAGATAAATGAAAAATTGCAAAAACTGTTATGTTTATGATAAAAAAAAACGATTTGTTTGTCAGACATATTAAAGATTAGATGGTTTAGTTTTTTGCAAGTGAAAATTAAAATTCAAATAGAAAGGAGAAACAAGTTTTAATCAACTCATTTATCAAAGTGATAACAAGATAGGAACTTGATTATGATTTATGGGGTTTATTTGTGTCTTAATTACTGATAAAAATTAAAAATCGTAATGATGATATGTATGGCACAAAATTTATCTGGTTTGTTTGTATTTTTCATGGTTGCTATTATTTCTAGGCGTTAAAGTGTAAACGACAAAAAATTTGCGAAAAATGGTTTACCCTTTTTTTTCTGCTTTCAAAAATATGCTTGGTAGAATTTTGAAAGATTTTACACATGAATTACGTTCAAATATGATTTGGGATAAGGTGAGGTAGCTTATCTTGTAGCTTGAACGGCTATGTTTAATTTTTCGCAAAAAATTCTTTAACATATTTTATTTCATCCTGATATCTAAAACGACATTTTTCGGATTATTCATAGTACAAAAAGTTGAACTTTAACGTCCTAGGACTTCATAAAATTTTTTAAAGTCCGAGGACGTTAAAGTTCAACTTTTTGTACCATAAACGTTGAACTTTAACGTCCTAGGATTTTATAAAATTTTATAAAGTCCTAGGACGTTAAAGTTCAACTTTTTGAGCAAAATTTAAAACTCATTTCTTTTTATTTTAATATATTTACAGTATGAAATAAAATTTTGTATTTACCTCAAACGAAAAGTGTTTTTAAAGGTGCTCACTAGTAATTTCGGCCTCGGCTAGACGCCTCGGCCGTAAACAACTAGCTCGTACTTTAAAGTTTCACTTTTCGTTCTAGATAAATAAATAACTATTAAAAAAAAAAACAAGTATTTTCTATTTTTATAATTTTATTAAAATTTTGATATAGAAAAAACTAATTTTAATTTTATTTTTAATAATTAATTAATATTACTATTTTCTGTTTTTAGGGTTCCGTTTTTTATACGGAACACTATTGGTGAGAGTAAAACGAGTTTTTCACATTATATCGATTATCTCGTAAACTATAAATGCTATGGACTTGAAATTTGAGGTGCGTATAAAACTAATCTGTCCACATGAAATGACGAATACAAATACAAATAAAAGTGGTTTTCGTTTGGTTCGGTGGGAGACCGGGGGGTTCGGGTGAGACCTTTGAGAAAATAGATTTTTTTATAGATTCAAGTAGGGTATCATATGAAAGGGCTTCATTTCAGTATTCCTTAAAAATTTATCTTGGAATTTTACACCTCACCATTTTTTGTATAATTCTGAATAATGACGTTTTTTTTGTGTTTTCTTAACTCGATTAGCTCCGAACCTAACTGATCGAAAATTTTCAAATGTATTTGGAATGATAGAAAAATTAGTACAGTTTTAATAAAAAATATATAAAAGTGTCATATTCTCATAATTAGATTTATTAAGGGGGTGGAAATGAGGAGGGGTAAAAACACTATTTAAAATGTGGTCAAGTGGGGTGTTATTTGAAAGAGCACCTAATTTAGAAATCATTGCAGTTTTTTTTAGAATTTTGCAATGCACAGTTTTTGAGTTATTGTCAAAAACATACCGTTCCCCCCCCCCTTCGTTTCGACACTGATTGACAGAAAAATTTGGAAAAATTCACAGAGTTGGGAAATTTGGTAAATTTTGTATGAAAATTATACCGAAGTCTCAAATAATTATATTTCTGTGTGTTTAGGGGACCGGTGTAAAGAGGGTAAAAAAAAAATTTTTTTGACCCGAGCGAGGGGGGTGTCATTTGAAAGAGCACCTAATTTAAAATTTGTTGCAGTTTTTTTTATGATTTTGCGGTGCACAGTTTTTGAGTTATGGACAAAAAAGTGCAAAATTCAAGCCGTTCCCCCCCCCCTTCGTTTCGACACTGATTGACATAAAAATTTGGAAAAATTCACAGAGTTAGAAAATTTGGTAAATTTTGTATGAAAATTATAGCGAAGGCTCAAATAATTATATTTCTGTGTATTTAGGGGACCGGGGTAAAGAGGGTAAAAAAAAAATTTTTTGACCTAAGCGAGTTGGGTGTCATTTGAAAGAACACCTAATTTAGAATTCGTTGCAATTTTTTTTAGAATTTTGCGGTGCACAGTTTTTGAGTTATGGACAAAAAAGTGCAAAATTCAAACCGTTCCCCCCACCTACGTTTCGACACTGATTGACAGAAAAATTTGGAAAAATTCACAGAGCTAGGAAATTTAGTAAATTTTGTATGAAAATTATAGCGAAGTCTCAAATAATTATATTTCTGTGTGTTTAGGGGACCGGGGTAAAGAGGGTAAAAAAAAAACTTTTTTGACCCAAGCGAGTGGGGTGTCATTTGAAAGAGCACCTAATTTAAAATTCGTTGCAATTTTTTTTAGAATTTTTCGGTGCACAGTTTTTGAGTTATGGACAAAAAAGTGCAAAATTCAAACCGTTCCCCCCCCCCCTACGTTTCGACACTTATTGACAGAAAAATTTGAAAAAATTCACAGAGCTAGGAAATTTGGTAAATTTTGTATGAAAATTATACCGAAGTCTCAAATAATTATATTTCTGTGTGTTTAGGGCACCGGGGTAGAGAGGGTAAAAAAAAACTTTTTTTGACCCAAGCGAATGGAGTGTCATTTGAAAGAGCACCTAATTTAAAAATCATTGCAATTTTTTTTAGAATTTTGCAGTGCACAGTTTTTGAGTTATGATCAAAAATGTTCAAAATTCAGACCGTCCCCCCGTGTATCAAATATTTATTAATCGTTTTAAAAGGGTAGGAATGGTAAGGTGAAATAAACCTTTTTTAACCCGAATAGCAATATCGAGTGGAACTGGCGTGTACATTTTTAGTCATGTCATCCTTTATACTGATTTTTAGAGCAATTCTTAATTTTGCAACTCTTTTAGAGTGAATATAACCAGTTATCCAAAAGAAAGAAGACTTTATTTCAAAATTATCACGGTCCTTTACTATCTATTGTATATTGTATTGTATTGTATGCCATAAGTGGGCCCAAAAGGTGGCGTAAATTCTCAAGGTTCAAATCAGATTGATGTGATTTGTTAGTTTGTGTTGAGATCCACGTTTGTAATCCATTCATAATTACTGGTTTAATAAATTTCTTGTATAACTTTAGAAAATGTTGAGTTTTAATTGAATGGTAAGTTCGATAACCTGCAATTATTTTAGGGTTAATATTTGTTTAATATGCTATTGTTTAAGTCAAACATTGATCTTTTGTTAATTTTAAATATTGTTAAAATTATACGTTGTTTTTCAAGCACCGACCTAAATGTCGAACTTATGTAATCTAGCACAAAAAAATTGTTGCTATAGAAAGAACTGAAAATTTTAGTAAAGCGATGAGCCTATAATTCTATGGAACACGAAAAATATAGCGAAGCTTCAAGTGATTTTATTTCTATGTGTTTAGGGGATGGGAGTGGAGAAGGATGAAAAATTGTTTTTTGACCCGCATGAGTGGTATGTCATTTGATAGAGCACCAAAATTAAAAAACAATACAGTTTTTTTAGAATTTTGCGATGCACCGTTTTTGAATTATTCTCAAAAAAGTGCAACAAAAAGTTGGTCCCCCCCCCCTATACGTTTCTTCGTTGATTGACAGAAAAATTTGAAAAAATTCATAGAGATAGGAAATTTGATAAACCCTTAACGAAAAATATAGCGAAGCCTCAAGTAGTTTTAATTCTACGTGTTTAGGGGATAGGAGTGGGGAATCGTGAAAAAAAGGTTTTTTGGCTCGCATGAGTGTCATTTGAAAGAACACCAAAATTAAGAAACATTATAATTATTTTAGAATCTTGCGATGCACAGTTTTTGAATTATTGTCAAAAAAGTCCTATTTTTAGCGTTAACACCACTCCACCCCTAAATTTCGTCGTTGTTTAACAGAATTGAGTCGTTCCTTAGCTACCATAAATAGCTATGGATATCATTTAACCTAAAGTAATATTTTTTATATCATTTCGATCAATTTAGATGAGATTGACATTAACTATTGATATTTACGATGAACCATTTAGTTTTTATGTGTCTATGGTCTGGCAATATAAACCCTTTACAACACAACTTTATGTAAATTATTTTGATATTGTTTTCTTTACATTCACGGAACCCTTGACGAGCGAATTTTATTCGCACTTGTCTGACTTTTTTGGTTTTAGGTAAGAAAAAAGAATAAAAGAAGAATTATTTTAGTGATATTATTAAAACACGGAATATAATAATATTTCAAACAGAAAATTAAACGGACGATTTATGTTTTACGAATTCAGGGAAATTATTAGGATAAAAGTTTTCGATTATTAATTTTTTAAGGATATATACGTGTATGTGTTTATATAAGATACAACAATTGTTTATTGTTGTTTATTGTTGATTTGTTGAACCGTTGTTGATGTCTTTGAACCTTTAATTAATTATCCTTTGTTTTGATTGACGATTTTCACAGTTAAACTTAGACTTAGTATCAAGTTATCCAGCTGTTAAAATTGTCAATTTAGATATCAATTTTTATCTTTTATTTGGTTGTTTGTTGAAATTTATTTTGAGGATTATTTTTAGATTTATTTTGAGATTTAACTGTAATTTAAAATGGTGAACTTGTCTATCAATTTTGCTAATATAAGAGGATTGAATGTCAATCTAAATGCAGTGCACCTCTATCTTGAGCATTTTAAGCCTGATATCCTTTTTTTTAACGGAAACGATTATCAGCGCGAGAGCTGTATCGTTAGAAAAAACTAAATATGTTTGTCCTAACTATGAGCTTGAATCTTCATTCTACTTGAAGCATGGTGTTTGTGCGTTTACTAGAAATTCTGTACCATATGTGAGAATAAATTATTTTGAATTGATTTCAAAATTTCATAATATGGTTTCCCTTAAGATTACCTGCTCTAATCAAACTTTTTTTGTCTTTGGATTATATCGCTCGCCCAACTCACCGGAGAACATAAATTTATTTCATGACCTATCTGAAAAGATAGATAGGTTGACTGTATATCTTAACGCTAAGATTATATTTCTTGGTGATTTCGATGTTCATAATAAAGAATGGCTTAGACATAGCTCTAAAACTGATGAATTAGGTAAAGAAGCTGAACTTTTTGCTCTTTATTATAATTTCACTCAGATAATAGATCAGCCTACCAGAGTTCCTGGTATTCTTGGCCAAAGTAGTAACTTGCTCGATTTGTTTTTGATAAATGATCCTTCGTTGGTTCAATTTAAAGTATCAGAGCCTTTGGGTGGATCAGATCTTAATTTGATCTCCACACATTTAAATATACAAGTACCTAAACAGTTTAAAACTAATCCTCGTCTTGTTTGGGATTACAAAGCTGCAAATTGGCAGGGACTTATAGATTTTTTTAAATGGTTTCCCTGGAAACGCAACTGTCTTTCCAGCCAAGATCCAAACATTGTTGCTTCTAATTTTTCAAAAATTTTAATAATAGGTATGCGTAAGTTTATTCTAAATAGTTTGATTGTTCCAAAGGTTGAGCGATGGTTTTCAAGTAAATGTAAAAAAGCAATAAAAATTTAAAAAAAGGCTTTTTAAAAGTTTATTCAAAACAAATCGGACGAAAACCTTAGATTATACCGAATAGAAAGAAATTCATGTAGAAAATTAATAGATGCAGAGAAACATCTATTTATTAGGAAAAAAGCTAATAAATTTGCTGCGCACCCTACTGGTTCATGAAATTTTTATTAGGCCGCCAAGACTGTGAAATGTACGGAAAGGAGGAAATTTTTGTAAGTCTTCTATACTTCCTCTTATTCATAGAGATATACCTGTTATTGACCCTAAGGAAAACACTTATTTATTAGGTAACCGTTTATCGTTAAATTCTACATTAGTAGAACCCAATTTCCTGCCTATACCAATTCCTAGAGTTTCTAACAAAATGGGGCGGATAATTTTTCAAAAATTAGGATTTTCGGGTCGTTGTCGTAAGGTTTTTAATAGCGAGCAGCTTCTTTTAATTTATAAACCATTTATTCGTCCGAGAATGGAGCATTGTTCTCACATATGGGATGGAGCCTACATAAGTAGCTTGAAATGTCTTGATTCTATACAGCGGAGAGCTGTTAAATTGATCGGCGACTCAATTCTTACTAACGAGCTTGATTCCTTGCAACATAGAAGAGACGTCGCTGATTTGACGGTATTTTACAAGTATATTATGAACGAACGAGCGTCTGCGTAGATCAAATCGATTTTGCCTGAACCAGCAAACTTTGCACGTTGCACCAGAGTATCAATAGCAGCCCATCCTAATACGGTTCAAGTGACAAGGTGTAGAACTATCGCTTTTCAACGCGATTTTTTTAACAGAGTTTCTCATCTCTGGAATGCCTTACCGGCGTGGGTCTTTCCTGATAATTTTAATCCTCAAAACTTTAAGATCACCGTTAATAAATTCCTCAATAAAATTTGAATAATACTTTCGAGCCCCTAGTTAGCATGGTATCTTCGGATTTCCAGAGACGTTGATCTACATTGGTTAACACTAAACATGCCTAACATTGAATAAAAAAAAAGCTACTATTAAGACTTCAACCTAAAATTTCTGAAATATTCACTAGTAATGAAACCATAATTTTATAGGGGATTTGCACTCTAACAACGCACAGTTATTTTGTCGCCGTGCAAGCTTAAAAACTTGGTAAAATTTACATCAGGGCAACCCAAACCGGGAAGGTCATAGGCGCAATAGATGGATTATATACAAAAGCAGTTAAATTTTTTTTCGAAAATCGCGTAAGAATTTAGCACTTTCTCTGAGTTTTGTATATCTGAATCTGATTTTAAAAAAAAGCAAAGAATTCGTAAGTTTTTGGGAGAATTTTTCAAAAACGACAGTATCCCAAAATCAATCAATTATTTAACAGTATTTACTAAAAAATTTACAAAATATATAGAATAGTTTTTTCCGTGATTAATTTGTTAGTTTTATTTTTTTTTTGATCTACGGGTGTGACAAGCCCGCGTACACCCGTCCCTGCTATTGGCATATGAGTTTACGTGAGATATCATATACCACTGGCCATAACAGTGAGATGTAACTAGCCAAGGTGATATCTTAGGGGTGCTGGTTTATGTAACTGTATTTAGTCAACGGTAGCACTCTCAATCTTAGCTAATGAATATTCCTTGATGATGGCACACTGTTGCTTGCTCGAAGAAACGAGCCTTCATATAGAAATAAATCTGAGCTTCAATCATTGAGGAAGGTAGTACGTCACATAATCAAGGATTATGCCATTAGCTGGACTATTGGCAAACCCATTTTGGTTTTGTTCATGCGAATTTTTAAAACAAATTTGCGTTTTATTTTTTGTTTTATTTTTGTTTTCCCTATCCTATCACGAAATATTGGCCTATGTCATATTTTATATGTGATGGGATTTATTGTTTAGTTATCCATTATTCAACAAAAAAGAAATAAAAAACACAAAAAAAGGTTTGCGTCCATTTAAAAATCCTTAGAACGCATGTTGTTGTGGGACCTTGGTCTTAAAAGATTTTTATGTGTTGTTTTGACACATATTGTAATGCCTACTACACAACAACAACACATTTTATTAAAAAAAAAATTAATTATGAGGAAACTCAAGAGAAATTATATGATTTCAAAAAGTTTTCTTTTCATTGACCGCATTTAGTTATATTATATCTGAATTGCGTCACTTTTTAAAACATAGATTTTGGATCAGTTTAACTTTTCTTTTGACCTCCACAGTTTCTTGTTTAAACTACTCAAATCCTGAACATAAAAATATAAAATTAATTTTCAATTTTATATCTTATTCTTATAATCGAAATATTAAATTAATTAATTCATTTCGTTCAACAATAACTAAGGTGAGATACTAAGTTTTCCAGCATAAAAAATATCAGCACATTTTATTTGAAAGCACTGTCTAAATGTTTCGTTTCCTTATAGTTTAATAGTTTGTACTTACCAACTCACCCTCACCAGCTCTGATAACCGATATAAATTTACAAAACTTTTAGTCAACTTTCAGAATTGACTGATTTTCAGATTTTAAAATTCAAAAATGTTTGTTTAAAAAAAGTGAAAGGTAAACCAAAACTCTTTTTATAATTTTGTTTTATATAATAATTTTTCATTTTATTATTAAATAAATAATTAAAAAGAAATGTAAATAATAACAATAAATAAATATTAGTTTAATTCAAATATTATTGAAGATGATTTTATTGAATCATTTCTTGTTCTGATTTTATATTTTTATCATAATAGTTGTGTTGCTTGCTGCGATTTAATTTTTTTATTGTTTTGATTGTAAATCTTAATGCACGATTTACAAAAAAATAAAAAAAGTTAGATATAAATAAATATGCTTAAGTTGTTTTAATTAGGATTCAGATGAAACGCGGAAGAATTAATGGATAAGTTGTGTTGAGGTAATTATGGTTTGGGTTATTCTATGATTTTGAGTTTTAAAATAATAAATGTTGTTTTAGATTATAATTTATAGATTATCGTTATTATATAAAATGCATGTAACTTTAAAATGTTTTAGTTGTGAGAGATAAAATAAAGGATTTACCGGACAGTAACAAATTGATTTTAAAATATTTAACCTACATTTTTTACAGCTTAGTATTCTTAAATAGACGCGTTTACAGACAGACATATTACGTGATAAAAACCAGACAGACATATTACGCGATATATTTACAATAAAAATCATCCCTAAAATCTTATAACTCATTCTTATTCCCAATAAACTGTGTAGCTGGTGCGAACGCTTCTTTTAATTCATTTGGGTTTGGGAAAGCAGTTCGCGCTGTTCGCAGTTCGTGTTATACACAATAGTTTTTCTAACAAATGCACAAAACTTAATGATTATGTAGGTAATTATATTATTTATTTAACAAATTTATAAACAAGTTCTAGAAATGTAAATCTAAACTAAAGTATGTCATCTTAGTTGTTAGCTTTGTATTCAAAATTAGAATAAAAAGTTAACTATATAATTTTATTTAGCAAGCGTAGTACAATTTAATATGAATCGGAACACAGCTTCCTGTATATTTTAGTACAAATTATAAGATTTCATTTTAGTACAGATCATACAATCATACGATCAGGTTTTTTGGGTGTAATAAATATTTTTGCAGGTACAATCTATTATATCTAAGAATTAACATATCTTTTATATTTATGTGTAACAGATAGATTTTTTGGTTATTTTATTTTAGAACAAAGAGATACAATTTTTGTGGAAATGTTATAAAATAACTATTTATGTATCTTTTTGTGAACTCGAAAAAAATCCTTAACGTCCGCCTTGCATACAAAGTTTTTTGTACAAGTAAGATTCTGTATTATTTGCATAAAAAATACATTTATTTACATAAATAAAAATGTTTTTTATTCGCCTGCATATTAAAGTAGTACTTTATTATTGTGATTTGCGGCCGTAAATTGTCACTTTTTATATTTTGTTGTCATAGTTACGTCCATAAAAGCAAAAAACATTTGTATTTGTTTAAATTCTATAAAATAGAAATTTTTATCAAAGCAACCTTTAAATACAAAATTTCATAATCCAATTTAAATTATTGTTATTATTTGTTGTCATAGTTATATACAATTATTTTGAAAAAAACAACAAATATTTTGTCAAAGGTTACTTGTTCAATATACATATTTTCATTTCAAAATTTATGCAAAATTATAACTTTGATTTAGAATAAACAATTTTTTCCTAAATTTCTATAGCAACCAATTTTTTTTTTAATTTCTTTATTAATTTATTTAAAACCTTTTGTTTTTCATTTCTATTTATATTTTCTATCGTATCGTAAGGTAAGTGTACAATATTACGGGCTAGTACATTATGCCGTGCTATTCCATAAAAAGCTTTAAAATAAGATAAATTTAGGCTTTTTTGAAAAATTTTAGATCATGATACACGCACTGAATTGCTGAGAACCAATTATTTTGATATTCTTGCCGGCATTTTTGGTTTTATATTCAAAAATTATTCCTTGATTGATTGCTCGACGAAAATTTGCTGTTTGAGACAATTTTCTTATGGAAAAGGTTAAGGTTTTATTAACATTTTCTTAAGACCATAAAAATTTATCGGTATGTATTTTGAGTAAAAAATTCTTTTTTGTGGATTAATTAGGATTATATTAATCGATTACGTTAATAGAATAATGATTTTGTACATTTTATGTATTAAAACCAGCGAGTTTTCGACGAACGGAATTACGTTCATAATTTTTTTGAATTGTCCGTAATTCCGTTTTTAGCACGGAATTAGGAAATTGTTAAACAAATTTATTTTGTATTTTATATCAAAAGTAATTATCTATTAAATTAAAATGTAATTTTGAAAAATAAAGAACACTTTAAAAATGAGTCGGAGCTAATTACGGGACTATGTTTTTATAACCAAATTGCTAGAATTAGGATTAGTAGATGTTA